>VZSZ01010821.1:258193-277057 GCA_013398815.1 Ibidorhyncha struthersii
GGAAGCGGCCAGGATGTGCTTGGGAATTAAGGGAGCAAAGGAGGTGGTGGAGAAGAGGATTTGGGGTGTAGTGGTGGGCTCTAGAAGGCGGCTGTGGGTGGGAGAGCATAAAAGTAGTGGTTGATGTGAAGGAACATGGGGGATACCTGGAGCAGGGGGTGACTGGGAGAACGGAGTCGGTGGGCCCTGATGCGTGGGTTTTGAGGGTTTCCTTTCTATGTTTTCCCCCCCCTTTTTCATTTTTGCTAATTGTTCCTGTACAAGTTTTAGTAGGATTAGGTTTAATACCTGAAAATGGGTCAGAGTTCTTCTAAACTCCTAAGCAGTCTTTTGCTTCCAAAACTTGTGTGGAAATTACTTTAGAAACTAATCTCTAATTAGCTGATCTACCAACGTGCTTGAGCTTCTACCAAATATGTGGCCTAAGAGGCAGCACCCTCCTTGTGCTGCATGAGTCAACCTTAGACAGTGGGGTTTTTTAACTTTAAAAATAGTGTTTATTTTGCTTTTCTTTTTAATAACTCTGAACGTTTGGCAGCTTTAGACAAAATTTGATGTTGTTACTAAGAAAAGTGCTTAGGTTGTGTGTACTTTAGTATTTCTAAACTAAGACCGGCCTACTCTCTAGAAAAAGTCCTTTAGCCAAAATAATTATTGCAGCACAAGTGTAAACAACACCTTTATCCCTAGAGAAAGCAAGATGTGTTCTTCCAGCCCCAGACTTTTGCCAGGTGATGGTCCTGAGGGTGCCAGAATGAAGAGGTACCATTTTTACCTATGCAAACAATAAAAGAAACAGAATTGGGTCATTCGTCCAGGGTCTGTGTGGTTTAGTGCAGTCTTGTGAATTCAGCAGTCCTGATCGATGGAGTTGAAACTTGTAATTATTTTTTTTCCACATCATTCTCCATTTTTACTCTTTATCAGTAGGGTTGTATCAAAACAGTAATGTTTCATCCTGCTGGTATGTGGGAGTTGGGTTGGAAACAATGATAAGAATAGGGGGAAAAGTTACTTGTTTAATTGTGGGTATGGTTTGTTGTTCTGACTTTTGAGACTAAAAGCTGCAAATTGACACTTCAGGAATCAGGTATCACTGTTAAATCTGTTCGTGTTTTACAAGAAAATTATACCCGAAACCAAAATTGTGGAAGTCTTAGTTAGGAAAAGTGTTTGATAACTTCCCATGTATTGCTGAGGGAGAGTAAGTAATAACCTCAGCAGGGGCAGACACAGAAACTAAATTTTGCCGAAGGAAAGAATGCTTACACTAAAGGAAGTTTGGTTCAGTTCATATGCTTTTACTTTCACTGACATCAGTGAGAGTTATTGCTTGTGTACCTGTCTGTCTAGGGGTGTAGCTTGGAGAAGAGGACGGATTTCTTGTAGAAGTGGCCAGATTTGTTTTCCACATAGCCAGTATGTTGCTTTCAGTGTTCATAGAGATTTCATCACCATTTTGCTTTGTTTCAGGACACTAGTAGGAGGTATGAAAACAAAGCTGGAAGTTTCATTACTGGAATAGATGTGACATCCAAGGTAATTTTTGTGTTATTGTTCTTCAGCATATTCTAATTATTGCTACTGGAAAGGAGAAACCATTTCATTTATTTCTTCCCCAACACTCTCCGAAGCTTAGCCTCATGTTCAGATAGCTGGCATTTTTCGACAACGAGGGAATTCTCCTTTTGTTGGTTGTGGCCTGCATCAGGACCTGGTTTCTTTTGTAAACTGTGAAAATCAGCATTTTTAAGTTACAAAAGTTTGTGTGCCAAAACCTGAAAATGTTTCTGTGGAAATTGCCTTGGTGCCACTCGATATTGTAAAACAAAGCCTTTGAGACAAGTCAGTTATGGGTTTTCCTCTTAGGTGAGTGACAGAAGGAAGAACCAGTGCTTGGCAGGAAAATCTAGTTTCATTGCCCCGTATCTTCCAAGGGAATCTTATTGTTTAATTATTTAAGACACAGCTTAAAGAATGTGAATAGCTGTTGCTATTAAGTTAAATAACTTAAAGTTACATAATTCTGTGGAACTTAATCCTACAGCTCATTTCTGTGCATTTAATACTGACTTGGCTGTTGTTTCCTATAGTACAACTGACTAGTATATCTAGCATTTGGTAGTGGAGAAAAAGCATTTAGTCATATACTGTGTAGGAGCGATAAAATTTTACATATTCTAGCAAATGTTAATCCCCACCACAACAGTGTGTTGACAAATGGTGTGAACTCCCATTGTGCATTACTGAAGCTCAGAAGATTGTGCATATCAAAGAGTACCAAAAGGATTCCAGATGAAGGCTGAAAATCAGCTTTTTTGGCTTCAATATATAGCCTGTGTGTGTTCTAATTCGGTAAAAAATTTGAAGTTCCCCTAGTCAGGGAAAAGCTGTCATCTGTTGTTATGTTCTTTAATGATGCAACTCTGAAAAACTTCAAGAAAAGTTGTCAAAGATGTTTTGGCAATCTTTAAAAACTAGTAAAAATCCCATGTTTATTTGGATATCATTGGTGGCAGTTTTTGCTTAATCACAATTTGTATTCCATATTTGACTTTTGTTAGTAAGGTCCAAAAATTTATTAACGCTTCCTAACAAATGCTGTAAAATAGGGAGTTTCTCAGTCAGTTTCAAAAATTACACAAGACCCACATAAGCTGTTGCTCATGAGCTAGTTAAAAGCAGCTTGAACTGCCAGTCTCTAAGATTTCTATAGTATGCACTCCAGCTAGTATTGTTAAATTCATGCTCAGAGAGGCAAGGTTATGTTTTTGTATGTATTTAAAAAACAGATAGGGAAAAATCTCTGTAATCTTAAAAGACAAATTTTCCATGTGGTGGAAATGCTTGTTTTAAGAGAGCTTTTCTTGAGCACAGCCTCTGTACATTTGTTACGAAGGAAAAGATAATGTTACTGTTCCATCGTGGAGTCTGAGCATCCGAGATACTGTGTTTTCCATGCATCTTGTTTCCCATTATGTTGCTGGATGTACATTAAAACGAGTATGTGGCACAGAAATGTTTTAGTAAATTATTTCTACATTCTGAAACTTACAGGTCTCTTCAGAGTTAATAGAATTATTAACATAGATTGTTGCTTTCTGGTAGATTTTATTTTAAATATCTGGTCCTTTGGTGCAACTTGTTGGGAATGCGGCTGTGATTCCTGTTTTGACTGCATTGTTTGGCATTTTGCAGGAAGCAATTGAGAAAAAGGAACAAAGAGCAAAACGCTTTCATTTTCGAGCTGAAGTGAATCTCGCCCAAAGGAATGTGGCACTGGATCGGGACATGATGAAGAAAGGTACGAGTTTATCCAACAGACAAGAAGAAAAGATCCTTTTGTTTACTTCCTCGTAGTTCCTATTTATCCTATAATATTTCCTGCATCCCCAGAGGTTTTCCCAGTTCATTGCCAAAAGAAATCACTTTGGGTTATTTTTTTCACATTTTTGTTTTAATGTCATTACTATTTAAACTACTTAACAGTTATCATTTCACTCCTCGTTTTACCAGCCCCAGAAAGAAGAACAGATTTTTTGTTTACCTTATTTACTGTTTGGCAATAGCACCTGGTGCTACATGTCCAAGATTCATCTTCTGGATCAGTGCTGCTTTAAGAATCTTTAAATTCTTTGAAAAGACCTTGGTCACTGTTTGTGTACGAGTGGGGGACTCTGTGTCCTGTGCACAGTGAGATCGGGTTCTGTGCTGTACGCAGTGACGCTGGACTGATTGCGCATGTGCTCTTAGATGGCAAGCTGGGCATGGTGGAATATAAGCAGATCAGCCGGGAGATGTGTGCACAACAGATTGGTGCTTTTGGCATTCAGTTAGTTCTCAAGGCTTTTTTTTTTTTCTCCAACTGGCAGCTTGGACCCGCTAAGCCATGGCCCCTAGCAGCTCTCCATGAGATGATACAAGTGGAAGTGCTTTGTATACGTGTCCTGGTCACAGGCCTCATTAGTGTTCTGGATCTTCAGTATTTAATGGTAGTACTTTGGCAGCATTAAAAAAAAAAAATGTTCTTAAGGCAGTTTGATTGCTATGCAGTACCTGCATCTACCAGTGCTTATAATGGTACACTGCTTTTTAATTCTCAATTTATTGAAGTTTTGCATTGTGGAATAATAATTCAAGGTGTTTTAGAATGGTGTACATCATACTTTGCTTTAATTAGCTTCCCTTTAGCTACTTTAAAATGTTTCCTTTATAAACCCATATGTTACTAATATAAAAGCTTGTTCTGTAGAAATGAGTACCAGTTTTGTATCTCTTCCTCTTCACAGCAATTCCTAAAGTGAGACTGGACACAATTTACATTTGCGGGGTGGATGAGATGAGTACCCAGGACATCTTTGCCTATTTCAAAGAGTATCCTCCTGCTCATATTGAGTGGTTAGATGACACATCATGTAAGTAAATGGAGTCTTTTGTCTGTAATTCTTACTCTTTTTTTAACATCAGTTATAGCTGTACTTTAGATGCCTTAGTGTCTTTCAAAGTCATTGATTTTTGTCTGTCTCAGTTTCCCTGTCATTTGTGTTAATCAAAAGAGATTTAGAAGAAAAGAATTAATAGCATATGGTGAAAATCACACCCACTGTCTAGTTGAGTATTTATTATTGGAAAGAGATAGCATAGAATAACTTGCAGATCTCTTAAGTGGGGGGGGAAAAAGGTCTCAAATTTTGTGCTGCTTACATCTTGAGATAAATTGTGTACCTGCTTATGAGTGTCACAAAAGATGACAATCTGAGAGAAGATATTTAGCTGTGTGCAGTTAGGCAGGTTGGTATGGTTTTGTGCTGTGAAGGAGCAGACTTATTGCCATATTTGTTTAGTGCATTCTTAAGGAGAAATTAGTGGGTGGAAGAAGGTAGCAGCTGAATGTGATTTACATAGATTGGAAAAGGAATGTAAATTCACATTACAGGGGCTGTTTCGGGGCGTATGCATGCAGTGAGATTGCCAAAAAGATACAAGGTTGTTGACAGTGATGCTTTCTTCAGTGATACTAATCAGTGTACAAGACCTGTTTGCTACACTTGGACACTGGATAATGGAGCTGGAAAGCCCTGAGATTGTCATGTGGCTAGAAATACTGTAACTGAAATAACAGAAAAAAGAAGTAGGAGCCAGTGCAGGTTTTCCAGTTGGATTGGAACTGCTGGAAACTGGTTTCCTGACAAGCATGACTGAGACCTGAGAATTAGTAGCGTGGTTCCCTGGAATGACCCTGAAGGCATTACGTTCAAGTGCCCGACATAAGATACGGTGTGCTACAAAATATTGGTAACCTTGAAGTTGCTGCGTATGATGGCTTGATATGCTGCCACAAGGTGACAAAACTTGAAATGCAGTGAGCACTGGGTGGACAGTTGCAGTGAAGAGCTGCTAGATGAACCTGCGGTGATGAGTAAGATAGCAAGTGCACAGCTTAACTCTGTATCTAAGGCTACATTTCTAAGATTGTCTGATAGCCTTTTTCTTAAATGTTACGTGTGTCAATTTAGCGTGGAACCAGAGTGAACTTGTAGTGCAGAAATGCACGCTTCAGAGTTGTAATGGTACTTTACCCAATTAAGGTTAAAACACATCTTTTTTAGTGATTAATTTTCATGCTGTATCTGAGTTAGCATGCCAACTACACTTGGTGAAAATTCCAAGAAAAAGCATTCTTTTCAGCATAAATTTGTGTCACAGCATAGTAAGAATTTTAATATTCCCAACTGAATTACATCTCAAGGTGTCTTAGGACAAAGGTGAATTTAGACAGTGTTCTGTTTCAAACTGAGGAACATAAAATGATAAAGGCTTTGAAAATTTGGAAATGTGAAGAGCAGGTGGGCATACAAAAATGAAAAGTTATTAGCCAGTCATATCTGGGTGTTCTTCACCTTGTAAATCTTGTCTGTGCAAGTAATTTAAGAGAGAATCTTTTATTTTGGGACACTGTACAGTTTTCTTCATAGCTGAATACACTCTGCTTAACAGCACAGCATTAAATTACGTTTATTGCTGTATTTGCACTGAATGCATTCGTGCAGAAAGCTTTTGTTCAAAATCTGTTTCTAAGCAGTTTTAGCTCTTTCAATTTCGGCATCTATAAAATGCTTTTAATTGGCCTAATAAGTTATATTTTGGTACCATCTGCTGATACTTAGGGCATGTATGAGGCATGTACTGAATCATATTGTTAACTTGTGTACACTATAATCTGTGCTTGAGCATTCTCTCCTATTTTCCTGCTTTTCGGAAAAGATTAACAGAATTCTGCAATGAGGTCCAAGGTTCTGTTAAATTGCCAAGGGGAAAAAAGGCAAGGCTTCTTTCTCCCCGCCCCCCCCCATCCCCCCCCGCCTTTAATTGCATTTGTGTGCTAACACATTCATGAAATACTGACCCGGATTCAATATCCTAATTTTCTGCACTCAGAAAGCAGTCTCTAATATATACGATTGCCCATTTCAGTGATTCTGGTTTTGATCAGTTGTGTATTTGTTGTCACGTGATGATAAACTGGGGGACTCACAGCTTTCAAGTGTGTTAAAGAACGTTACTTCCTCTGCAAGAGGTATATCTGATTACTTCTTTGCATGTCACTATATAAGAGCATTTCTGAACTTTTTTTTGTAATTTCTCTCCAGTAAGGCAGTGTATGTGACTGCTTGATTATACAAACTGCATTTTGTTTTTGTGTGTATTTGTATATGTCATAGGTAATGTGGTCTGGCTTGATGAAGTAACAGCAACGCGGGCTCTAATAAATATGAGTTCCTTGCCTGATCAGGAGAAAACAAAAAGCAGAGAAAACAATGAAGAGAAGACAGCTGAAAAAAACAAGAAAGGTAGATTGAGATATGCATATATAGATATCATCTAGTTAAATCAATGAAACTTTAAACTTGTGCTTGGGTACTGCATAATCTATATGACTGAAGGAGCTTCTATCGTACAGTTTCAGGTTAATGTATTCTGCCACTTTAAAAAAGGCTTTCATCTTGGAAACCTTTTGAAGAAGCTGCTTCTTAAAAGGTGGGTTGGAGCTAGACCAAAAGCAGTAATTCAGTCGATACCAAACATGTTAGATGCAGGGTCATATTCAGATATGATATTTATAGTGGTCATGTTGCACAGAAATAAATCTGTGTGATGTGCGTACAAAGGCAGTAAAAGGATGGATTCTAAGTGTGGAAAAAGCAGGTGAAAGAAAATGTCCTATTTCTGAAATACCACAGTTAATTCTTTTCTTGACACACCACCATCCTTGAAGTATATTGTTTGTGCTGGTGTGACTGTACCACTTCACCACTGTGTGTATCATCTCTAAATTTGGCTGTGTTACGTTCAAGAAAGAAGCACACTGAAAGGTCAGTTAAAAGCATACAAGAGCAAAGCAGCAAAAGTACACCTTAATGTTGTGATAAATCTGGTACCTGAATGGCTTAATTGTAAATTTATTTTACTTTTAGGGGTGTAAATTAGAAATCAGTCTTTTTCTACCTCAGGTCTGTTTTGCTGTTAGGCTGGTGTGATAAATTGCTGTGGTTCAAAGTACTGTACCCCACAGTCCAACGCAGAGAGAGATGTTGTATTCATTAACTCTTCCATAGATTTTGCTTAAACATGCTATATGAACAAAATACAAGTAGCCAATCTCTCTATTAGATATTTGCAGTGCTGCCAAAAGCCTTTCTAGAAACTTTGGCATTTAGGGCTTTGTTAAACTTGTGGATCCTTCTAACTCATCGCCTTTCCTTCTTGTTGCTTTTCTCCACAACTCCGTGGCTCCTCAACTATCCACGTGACTTTAATTTTTGGGCAAATGTTGATAATGCCTCAAGTAGGACTTGTTATGAAGTTTTTGGCGATTAGTGACTGTCATGTTTAAACGGAGCATAAATACACGTATTTAATCTTGTTGGCTACAAATTACTTATTACGTCATCATTACACCACATCTCAAAAACTGTTATCTGAATTACTCCTGCATAAACTTATTCAGCTGTTCATCTGGAAAAGTGGGATATTAGATAAAGTACAAACCGTTCAGTTACATCTTAAGGTGTGAGATGCATACAGATATACTGGAGTAATCTGGTTTAGTTGCATTCCTTTTTTATATAGGAATTTGAGGGCTGTTTAGACATTTAGGGAAGCAAGAGACTAGTCTTTACTGTGAGAAGTGTGAGAAGCTTCTCATTGGGGGGAGGAAGTGCTTGAATGCTGTCCCTGATGAAACTTAGTTATTCAGGTTTGAATTTGGCTGATTTGTTGACCTAAATTCTCTCTTTGGTTTCAGTTTAGTTAATTGTGCCTTATTCTTTTCTTTGAACTTGGGTATATTTTCAGGATCTTTTGAACATCGGTTGCTCTCTATTATAAGTTTTCAAGTCCATTGTTGGATGACATTAAGATAAGGAACTTTGAAATAGAAAAGAGTTTGGGGTTTTTTTAGTCTTATGTCTATGAAGTACTTTGAGATCTTTGCAAATGATATTGTTGTATGTATATAGCTGTCCATATTCACTATGTTTTTTTTTTTGTGAGGACTGTGTGGGGAAAAAAATAATTTCTGAAATCCATTTTCTTACACTGAGCTAAGAACAACCCTGAAAAATACATATCATCTCACAATTTTATTAGTGCTGGAAGTGTACACTGTTCTGTTAGTTATTTCACTTTGAAATTAAGTCACTAAGGTTGGTGGTTTTTTTTTCCTCCTGCTCTCTCTGAGAAATTTCTAAGCTTTGGAATAATAACCTGTTTTACCTTATTGGACACTTGTAGGTACTTGCAGCATTTTAAAGGAAGGCTAAAAATAGGCTTTTATATGCCTTTTACAGTCTTGGCCTTGCTGATCTCTGTCATACCCTGAAATGCAGTGCAATTTCACTTGCTTTCAAAGAATTAAATTAATAATCCACGTGTGCTGCTGCAGGCAGTTATCTGCACAGGGGCTGTCTAGTTAATGTTACTCTGTGCTCATGTGTGCTTCAAATTTCTGTAGACATTTACTGTTTTGATTATTCTCTAGGCTGCACAGAAGAAAGGGTAACACCTTCAGTTTGATTTCAGAGAATGTAGGTAATAATAATCAAATGTGACTGACGCACTAAAATGGAGGTTATTTTTTTCCACAATTATTTTCTTCTTAGAAAAACAGGATGAAAGTTCTGATGATGAGACAGAAGAAGGCGAGGTTGAGGATGACAATCCAAGTGATGTTGAGGTGAGTACAGAAGGAAAGGGAAAACACTACTATGGAAGTCTTGCTCTGACTGGTGTAAAGTCTTCATAACATTCTAGTTTTAATCATATATATTTGTAATTCACAACTTAATTATCAAAGTAAATTAGGTGGGGAAATGACAGGAAGTGCGGGTATGCTGTTGGTGAGAATAGCTATGTAAGAGTGTTTTGTGAAAGTAGGTTTTGAAGAGTGGTAGGGCATCCAGCATGTTAGACTGGCTGCTCTGTTCTGAGAGGGGGCAAAAAAGAGCAATAATGGATGGCAAAGGCCTTTCAGCGGTGAAGGCAGTGCTTAGAGACAAATAGGATTTAGGCCGTCCATAGATATGTGTAGGAATCAGCATACGCATTGATGTTTTGTAAGTAATTTAATCTTCACTGGCTGAATATATAATAGGTGTGATTAGTATTTTCTTTAGGAATGGCTCAGTGAACGCTCATACATCATGGAAGTCTGAATTTTGGTTTCTGTAAAGCAGATATAAATGAAAAAAAGCGCCTTTTAGTCATTGTGTGAGGGCATGAGAACCTGTTAGTAAAACAATTTAGATATGAAACAAGCAAAAAAATCAAATAGCTGTTTTTCTGTGTTCAAGTTGTGCTGTTTATTTTCTGCATTTCAGTCAGTAGTATAGTGTGATTTGAAAATTATTTGATTTAATAATCTGAGATAATGTTATTAAGACAGAGAACGAAAATATTTTAAATCTTCAGTGTAAATTACTTTAAAAATTGACATTAATTTGTCAAGAAAAAAAGCAGACTTCATTTGAACATAATTTGAAAAGTAACTTTCTTATTAATCAGTTGATTGCTTCTCTGTAAGCAATCCATTTTTGTTCAACAGTAATTTTATTTTTGAGTCCAAAATACCTTTTTTTCCCCCCAAAGTTGGATGCCCTCTCCCAGGTAGAAGAGGATTCTCTCCTGCGTAATGATCTTCGCCCTGCCAATAAACTGGCTAAAGGAAACAAGCTATTCATGAGATTTGCTACTAAAGGTAAATGAACGGCTTAACAAGCATAATGAATTAATTGCTTGTTGTAGTTTTTATTTGTTGACTTATTAATGACTCAAAGTACCTAATTTATATTTGCAAAATTGTTAGGTCTTTTGCTAATCATTAGATATTAAGATTTTGCAATAAATCCACATTTAATGTGTGAATTAAATCCAGTTGAAGTTGTATGAAAATTACTGTGCACAAAAATTTTATCTTGGGCTCAGGGCATTCTTCCCAATACCATAGAATAGGGTTTATGATGTCCTTCTCCACAGAGGTAAATTTCATGTTTTATAAATATGAAAATCATTTGAGATGCTGATGAGGTATTAGTGGAAATTACTGCTAAATACAGCTGAGATATTAAATGATATTTGAGTAAAATGAAAGTCTGTATAATTTCTGGGCCACATCCACAAAGAACAGAAAGGTCATGAATAAGGTGAGTACAGCCTCCAGCAGTTACAGTGGGATGTGATGCTCTGTTAAGCTGATGTGTAGAAACTCAGTCTCTCTAGAATTAAGTTTCTAGACACAAATAAAACTATGGTGGTAGGAGAAATTTCAGAGGAGTCAGCAAAATTGTATCCTTCGTGAAGGAGATTGAAGTAATACTGATCTGTAAGACATACTCAGTCTTACTTTCACTCTCTGTGCCTTTGACTGGATGGTTATTTATTTTTATGCTAGTGTTGTAAGGTACATTCTAAGAGGGAGCTATTCCTTTATGGTTTTTTTTTTTTTCAGATGACAAAAAAGAGCTGGGAGCTGCAAGGCGAAGCCAGTATTACATGAAATACGGCAATCCGAATTATGGAGGCATGAAGGGGATTCTTAGCAATTCTTGGTGAGTGTTGAATAGAGGAATTGGAATGTTGCAGGTAGTTGGATGAGATGGTTTAAAACTGTTGTAATTGGTGGATTTTCTTTCTCTTCGGTTTATGTAGGTGCTTCTTATGTGTAAATAATGTTTTTGCAATACGACTATGAATTTGCAAGGGGAGTATTTTCTCATGACAATAATGAATGTTTGTATACAAAACATTTAGAACAGATTTCTGACATAAATGTATGTCTGCTGTTAAAACAAGTGATAATTGCATATGCTTAATCCAGGCCTGAATTTGGCTCATTCATTATGCCTTTTCTGTGACAGGAATGTCATTCTTCTTATGCTGTTTTTCAGGAAACGAAGATACCATTCACGTCGAATCCATCGGGATGTGATAAAGAAAAGGACACTTATTGGGGATGATGTTGGCTTGACGACTCCATATAAACATCGTCATTCAGGTAACTGATGGCAATACCTGGACCCTGTAAGAATACAACTGGGGAATGCAGGGCTGGGAAGGACCTTAAACAATGCCTCATCTAATCCCCTGCGGTGCATGAAAGTGAAGTGTACTTTAAAAAAACCAAACCTATAACTGAATCACACTTTTAAGAGTTTGCCAGGAACAACTGATGCAGAAGCTTCACGCTGCTCACTGGCCTACCAAAATAGCTGCTACTTTTTATGCGATGTTTTTCTTTTACTAATTTAGGACACGGGGGCTATAGCATCAAGGGCAAAAAGAAGGAATAACTTCTTTAAACTTCTTGACAACTTGTCCTACTTGCTCTGTCAATTCTTCTGTTCTATGAAAAAGCAAGCTCTAGATGTAGAACAATAAAGATGAGAAAATTCTATTAATTAGGCTTGAATACCTTCATCTGCTCCCTAAGGTAGGGGGTGTGCATTAGAGAAATAATTGGTGTAAAAATCTTTGTGAGACAAGTACAGTGTCAAAGTTTCATATGAGTGGCCTGTTAAAAATACAGCCGTGGATGTAGCAAATCTCATGGATGATTTTGCATGTTGATAATGTACTGTTCTCTGAAAAAAATGCTTGCACACTGCTGATGACTAAATTTAAATTGTTGATTTATATTTAAATTGGTATATGTGATAAATTCATATTAATGGTACTTTTTTTGCCATTACTGCATACAGGACTTGAAAGGATTGTTGCAGATCCAGCGGTTGTCACATGAAGCCCTGCAAGATCATAGGAATTGTTATGTTTAGTTCAGGAAGTAAAAACTGCTCCTACTGCAAGAGGCAGTTGTACTTTATATATTCACCCCAGCTTTATGCTTGAGCAGGCTTCTGAGATAGTGAACACCATGGACTTTTTTGGTTCCTTGACAATTTTCTTCCACTTAGACTATTCTGTAATACAGGTTCCACTTAGAATATTTTGCAGAATATTAGCTCTCTTTTGCCTCAGAACTACAGACTCATTTGTAGCGGATCATTAAGTACAGTGATTTTTTTTTTTTTTTGCATTGGTTTTAAGGTACCTTATATGAATGATAAACTTCAGTTTATTAGAATTAGTTTGTTTTGCTACAGGCTTAATAAATGTTCCTGAAGAGCCTATTGAGGAGGAAGAAGAGGAGGAAGAAGATCAGGATATGGATGAAGATGACAGAGTTGTGGTAGAGTACCGTGATGAACTGCAAGCTTTCAAACAGTCCCGAGACCGCAGCGCAGCAAGACGATCGAGTGCTAGTGCATCTGATTCTGATGAAATGGACTATGATCTTGAACTGAAAATGATATCAACACCCTCTCCCAAAAAGAGCATGAAAATGACAATGTATGCAGATGAGGTGGAATCACAACTGAAAAATATTAGGTAAAATTTTCTTATTCTTTAAAAGTATCAGTGAAAAGGCTTTCTAAATTTTAATTAGTGACAGCGCTGTCAAAGCTTAAAGACAAACTGGTGAAGCTACTTTTTCAATTAACATAATTTTGTAGTAGGTGTTTTAAAAAGAAATACGAAATACAGAAAACACTGATACAGGCTTTTAATTACAATTAACATTTTTAAAATATAGCTTCCTTTGCAGATTTCTGTAGCCCTGATTATTGATAATAATGAAGCTCAAAGTGGAATCAATGTATGCAAGCAAGCACAATTAACTTCTTGCCCTTCATACTAGCTAGGAGGGGCAGAAATAACTCCTCTTTCTCTTTTCCCTTTACCCCTTCCTTTTTCTTCAGAAAGAAGAATAACCCTTAAGTGTTGATGACAAAAGGGAATTTACATTCATTATGGACATAGTAACCAAAATCGCATATATTGTAGGTTATTAAAATAACTTAAATATGCATCCCTTCAATAGTATGATTATACTTCATTATAATGTCAGTTCTTTCTACAGCTTTAAGGTTGGTTATCTGCTCTGAATTTTGACCCAGACACACAGCCTTAAGGAGACAAACTCAGTACCTGCCTTGAAATGGATACGGAGGTATTCGTGTGATTATTGCTAAGCTTAGGATTCTGACTGGAACATACCTTCTTCTAACTAATGCTTTAACCTCTGTTTCTCAGTAGAGAAATCCTGATATTACTGTTTTCTGTGATGTAATTGTACATACAAGAAGACTTAAGAACTATACTAGATTTCATTTCATTGAAAGGACGTTAAACCTATTAATTTTTTCTTTTTTAGGAATTCCATGCGAGCAGATAGTATAGCAACCAGTAACATCAAAAATCGGATTGGCAGTAAAGGATCATCAGAGAAAGTTGCAGATGTAAGACTACTGTTAGAAGAAAAACGTCAGAATAATACTGGGCCACGTCAGCCAAACAGCACTGTAAAATCAGGTAATTTTAAACTCTTACGTTGTGCAAAACTGCGACCGGCTCATTAAAATGGATATATTCACTTCACAACTGCTCCACTGCAACTAACAAACCTGGGGGAATTCTGTTCAGCAGCAGTTTCTGCATCCATACAGTTAATTTTTCCTCACTAAGAGACCGAGTTGGGGATTGCTTTGGGGAAAAATGAAATGCATTTGAGTGAAAGAGTGACGTTTATTTTTATCCAGTTTACTTGCCCGTTTCTATTTCCCCCCACTTTCTTTTTTGATTTCCTCACGCCTTAAGGCAGTTTCTGTATGACTCTTAGAAACATAGCATGTGGGGGAGCTCATGCACAAAATGAAATGTGAAACACTAGCTACGTACATGAAAGAACATGTATTACACGAATATGGATGTATTTTTCAATTGCCAGGGTTTATTTTTGGGCTTAAGTGACTTTCTTGACTCAGGTATGTGTAATTTCAGCTACCTTTGCCAGCACATAGTATCCAGCGGGTTATCTGACTGAAGTGAAAGATACTCTTTTGTATCAATGTAATGTAGAAGTTACGTTGGTGTACTTTACCCCTTCTGCACGTTTTAGGGCTCTAAGTTGGCACATAAATCGTATAACTTTGCCTTTAAGTTTTTGTTTGAAACCTCTTTAAGACTAGGAATATCTAGCTAAACCAGGCAAACTTCAGAATGTAAGACTCGCATCATTGGTTAAGTATCAGTATATTTAGGATTCTTATATTTTGTTTTTCATTTGATTCTGCAAAATATCAAGCAGTATTAAAATTCTAAAGCAAGGTATCTGCTATCAGAAAAGATTTGTTGAAGGCATGCCAATTTTTGTATAATCGTACCTCATGCTGGATACATACATGCTGTGCTGCTAAAACAGAAATGCAGCAAGCCATGGCATAACGTACATAGCACAACCAGAAAACATTAAATGTCAAATTTATTGCCCCCCAAAAAATATATCTGGCTAAGTCTTATTGCAGACGTTGCCAGAACTGAAATTTGGGTGTGAAAGACTTAATGAAAAGTCTACAGAAAAGATAAAAACAGAGAATCTGTTTCAAGTTCTTCAAATTGCGCAATAAGGATAAAATTAGCTGCCAGAGCTAAAGTAAATGCATCGTGATTTTTTTTAATTTTCATCACTGAAAATATCCCTAGATGTGCGGCAAAGACTGGGAAAAAGACCACATTCTCCAGAAATTAAACCTCCAAGTAGTACCTCTGCTCCTCGTCGAGAACCAATATCAGATGTACACAGCCGGTTAGGAATCCCCAAACAAGATGTAAAAGGCCTCTACTCTGATACCAGAGAGAAGAAATCAGGTTAGTTTTATGGAGAAAATGTAGTATTACAATCCCTTTGATTTTAGAGTATAAGAGCAATTTCAGCAGAAAAATCATGAAGCGTGTTCAGGTGAGTGAAATTAAAGATGAATTTGCAAATGTTTATTCAGAGCTTTGAAATGTAAATACATGTAGGTAGGTTGAGTTGAGTATTTTTATAAGTAATATTTTTATATAGGTGTGCCTAAAAAGTTGAGGACTACTTTAAAACTGTGGTCAAATCAGGGCCTTAAAACAAGTGTAACGGATGCAATGGCATTTCAGACCTGTGTGTAGCATTCTCTGCAAGTGGGAAACGGTGAACAGGACTGCACTGAGCCTCCCATATTTTAATTTCAACTGCTGCTTCAAAGTGTAGTAAGTTCCATCCCAAATATTAGGGTGGGAGGAGTATGAGGAGCTTAAAGAGATGCAGTGACTTTAAGACCAGGTTCATCAGACTTCCTCCAGAATTCCTCTTAGTACTGTCTTTCTTAAATGTTTGTTTTTCATCTGATTAGGTAATTTATGGACCCGATTAGGGTCTGCTCCGAAGACACAAGAAAAGACTTCAGATAAACCTGAAAACTCTGTGGCATCTCCAGAGGAAGATGATTCAGAGCTCCAGCGGGTTTGGGGTGCTCTCATTAAGGAAAAAGAACAGTCTCGGCAAAAAAAGAGTCGATTGGATAATTTACCATCTCTACAAATTGAAATCAGCCGAGAAAGCAGTTCTGGATCAGACACTGAATCATGATTGTTTTTACATTCTGATCCTCAAGATTGTGACTCTGCAGTGTGGCAAGATTTCCTTTTGCCCAAAAGCTGGACACTGGCAAAGACTCTGCAGTGAAGGTTCCAGAAGTGTCTCTGTTCCTTTTATACAAAAATAGAGATGCGTATACCACTTGAAACCTAAAGCAGTCACATTTGTCTGGAGTCTGTGGTTGGCCCTGTGCTACGTAGGGCATTGTCATATATGTTTATTACAGCAAACCTGTAGTTAATTCTAGCAAACCACTTTTCCCCAAGCTTTGAACTTAAGAGGCAGAAATGCTCTGTATTTTTAAGACGACCTTTTTGTTCTTAATATTTTTAACATGGAGCCTCTTAACAAAATATTTTACACAGTTCATCCAAAGAACAGGGCATTTTGTAATCGACGTCATTGCCTTGCCCTTCTGGCTCTTACCAGCACCTTTCCTTTCCTCTTGAGGTAATAACAATAATGCTTCCTGGGTAGGCAGCCAGCAAGGATAAAGCATGAAGGGACTATGATGTTCCCTTCTTCCAAAATACTGAATGTAAATCGAAGTTAAACTTTTTAGTACAGTGAAATTTCACATAGTATCTAAGTAGCATCACTGCTCTCAAGGAATTCTGCTCATTTATTTTGGTGATACTATATTCTGCTGTAGTAGGGATTGAGATGTTCAGACTGCAAAGTTGGATGTTTGAGAATTGTGTAAATTCCCAAGGGTTTAATTTTTTTCTTTTTTGTTACATGATGAGAAATTATATTTCTTTCATTTTATCTGTATTATGTTTTGAAGAAATCTAACAATTTAAAAACATACACTTTTATATTTGTGAGAATTTTCCCGTTGGCCACGGTGAAAGCTATAGTGGTGTTTTCCTATGTGCTGTTTAACTATATATATATAACTAAAAGAGAAAAGGAAAACTATAGGATCATTGTCTCATGTCAATATTTTTGAATGTTCTTATTGTATAGTACATGTGGATGTGCACATGGTTGACTTGTTACATTCAGCTTTTTTACCCGCATACCCTTTCTAGGTAGGAAAAAGGTTTGATTGGTGTACGACTGCATTTTTTTCTTGTTGCCTATGGCATTTATTTTGATTGCCAATAATTCTAAATAAGGAATAATGCAAGCACATCACATTCTGGTAAACAGAACAAGTAGCAAAAACATTGTTTGCTACATTTGGATAGTCTGAAAACTCGTTTGCATTGTCCCCGTTTCCTAGGTCCTGTCAGTCCAAAATGTGTATGGGTATCTCTTACCCTTTCTGCTTTTTAACAAAATGTTTTCTCTTTTTTTCCCCTATTTTTGTACTAAGTTGAAGTAGGTTTGAGGCTTCACAAAAGCAAGGGATCTGCAATTAACTTTTCTTATTGCTTTATTATGTGTAAGAATAGCAGCATGTAAAATGAAAGGTGCAGTGACTAGAAGGGTAATCTGGGGACTGGCTGGGCTTCAAGCCTTATTATTTCCTTGTTTTGTGACACTCATCCTTGATTTTATATTTAATTATGGAATATATAAATGTCTCATAAAAGTACTGTTGGGAGTAAAGGACTGCAATGTCTGATCACTGTAATAATTCATTTTAACGTGTGCTTTCATTAATACCCCTTCCAAAGCTTTCAAATAGAGTCGTACCCATTTCTCAACATCCTGATAAAATTTATTTAACCAGTGTCTTTTTGCCAGTAAACCTTTGTGTTGTGTTACTGCTTTGAATCCGTTATGACTTTTCCTTTTCCTGAAAGGAGATGGTAGATAGGAATCATGCACCGGGTGTATGAAGACAGGCTTCTGCGTTGTCGTGAACCCTTGCACGTTTTTAAGCTCAGCAGCTGGTTGTGCTGTACTGTTCCGTGTTTCCATGTAAATATTCATAACTTGAGCCTGGTGAGGGATAGATTAACTCGTATCAAGGGCAGAATGGGAATAGAGAATCCCTTCAACTGAGATCAAAGATCTGAAGGAATGGGTGTGTGAAATCAAGAAAAGCGAGGTAGGCAAAGACTTGTGTTGGAGGAAGAGGAGCCATTAACACTGGTTCTGTCTTCCGGATCGTCATAAATATGCCTTACAAATGCCTTCACGTTAGTCAGATCTGTTGTGTTTGTGGTTTGGGGGAGGGTTATGCGTGTTAATGAGACCACGGTAGCTTAGCTGCAAGAAAAATACAGGTTTACTGTTGAAAAGCCCTATAGAGAGGGGTTTTTTGTTTGCCTAGTTTTGCTTTGGGATGATGTACAGAGAAGCCTTGAAAAGTGTTTGGTGGTATCAGGAATTCTACCTTTGGTCTTTCTGCGTTACCTGAGCATGAACTGCTGAGTTTTGATAATTAAAAATGAGCACAGAATCTTCAGTGAAAGCTTTTTCCTCAACATGGTTAACTTCAGTCTATTTGACCTAGAGGGAGATGGCACGGAGAATTTTGTTCCAAGTCCCTTTCTCTTTGTGGTCAGCTGTTTTACTCTTAGCTAATGTGTTCTTCGTCTTTCACTGAACTCCCAGATATCAGTGTATTCCAGGTTAGACAAATTACAATTTCAGTGTGGGGAGGAAAACTAAGTAATTAGAATTCTTTGCCTAATAAAAAGAATGCAAGGCCTACAAAGGAAGGAATTTAATGTAGAATTTAATGTTCTGATAGCGAGAAGTGCAACCTGTGTATTTTACTGAAATGAACTTGCGTTGAAAACGGTAAGAAGTTCGGTGTTGGCTTTCGCTGGAGGATCTGTGCCTCAGAGGAAAAAAAAAATGGTTCTGAAGTTTAGGTGAGTCTATGGGACCACACCAGTCCTCCTCTTAGGAAGTTTTTGCTGTTTTAAAAAGTTTGG
>VZSZ01010821.1:277817-309631 GCA_013398815.1 Ibidorhyncha struthersii
GGGCCGCCGTTGGTGACGTGCGGGAAGGGGTATGGCCTCGGAGCACGCGGCGCCTGACTCCCTTTGTCCCCGCAGGTCGGCCATGGGGGCGGACGGCGGCACCGGCTGCTCCCGGGACCCCGCCGGCGGCGCTGGAGCGGCTCCCCGGTAGGTTAACAGGGCGCTGGGTTGGGGCGTGCTGCGTGCGTGAGGTAAAAACGGCGCGGGCCGGGCGGTGCTGCCTTCGGCCGCCTCCTGGAGCTCGGGGTGAGGGGCCTGGGAGGGCGAAGCCCGTTCGCGTTCGGTTCCTTCCTCCTCCTCACGAGCCTCCCCGCTGCTCACAGGCTCCTCTTGGCGCTCACCGCGTCGCGTAGTGCCGGGACAGGGCCTTGCCAGGCTCAGAGCTCCCCAGGGCCTGCGGAGGTAACGCTTTTGTGGTTGGTGCTGGGCAGCTGTACGCCTTCTATGGATTCTTTTTATTTTTATGGCGGTATTTTTAGCCAGCGGGTTGTTCGATGTGCAGTGAACGTTACAACCTTTGAATTGGTGGTGGGTGGAATTTCAATTTAAAAATTGCCCTTATGCTAAATGCAGCCTGGCAGACTTCTAACTTTCCCTGACTAAAAACAGTTCAGAGAAGATAGCTGATTACTAAAAGTTGTGTTGGTACAAATATTTTGGCGATTCATGGCATCAACGCAAACAGCTGTGGTAGAATTGCAAGCAGATTGTTGGTGGTGAGATTCTGGTTTTGGTGGGGTTTGGTTTTGTTTTCTCTGGATAAACTTACTTTATAGCTTTCTACAATTACTGCTCAAGAGTATTTTAGTAATGCTTCTCTTGCTTTTATTCCCACAGCAGAAAGATGTCTTTGACGTAAAGAGTAAGTTAACGTTTATTTTGTACTAAGCTGTGCAGAGTTGTTGAGAAAGTTCCAGGCTTCTGCTTATATGCTCTAAAGCAGTAAAATACAGTATATGATGTAAAGCAGTTAAATAGAGAACTGTTAATGGAAAATAAGCTGTAATAATTACATCTTAAAACAAGTTAAACAAATAAGAATGAATTAAAACTAGTTGTACGTACACCTTTCATAAACAAAGTGGAAAATGTACAGCTGTTGGTTCAGGATGATACAGTTACTGTGTTTTAAGTAATCAAGTACAAAAGTTGTTGGCTGTTGATGATGATAACCCTGAATAGGAAGTGCCGTCAGATGCGAGAACTGACGATAACCTTCTTATTTGTCTGAAATACAGCTACATGCACGCAGAGTTTGAGTTCTAGAAATTTGTCTTCTAGAACTAAACAGGCAACTTGTTTTCTGTGAAAAGTGCTCTTGTAATATCTTACGTAGCTTCATGTCCATCTGTTTCACTTTATCTGCAGAGCCTGGTCTTTACAGATAAATGACACAACTAGGACTTGGAGCAGGTAGCTCTTCGGAGATGGCCCTAACGTGAAGGTAAGTGATGAATTTCACTGGACTACGTAGAGCTTTATACCAGGTGGAATCTAAATTGAGAATAAACGAGGCTTATAGGCTGCAAAAATGGAGAGGCTTATTTTGCAGGTTCAAACTTTATAGCTTTAATCAATCTGCTTTCCCTCCTCTCTTCCTCAAGATTTAAAGCTTGATACTTATTTCCTGGTATGTCTATATTTGGCTATAGCTTGCAGTTCTCGGCTGCCATGTGCTAATTATTAATGTCTACTAATTGATTTTGCAGCTCTTCACAAGTCCTGTGGAAGGCAGTGAGGCAGCAAGAGCAAGGAAGTTAGTCTGGGTGAGTTTAATACTTGGTGTGCTGCTAGTTCATCATGATGGTTTTAGGCTACAGTCTCAGAAACATTACCATAACATTCTGATTGGTTATGTTTCCATTTCTGTGTATTCTTAGCTCGAAAATTTAATGAAGTTCTAGTCAAAAAGACTAAAATATGGACAGTAAATGTATAAAACCAGCTGTCTTCTGAGCTACAGTTTTGCTGACAGCACTGTAGAGCAAAGAGATAATGGCTTTGCTTCTGCTAGAAATGTGTCAGTTTACCTAAAGATATCATATGATGAAACCAACCAAAAATTGCTGGAATTACCGGCAGATTGACTGGTGGTGAGCAAAGGTTTTTCTGATGATATCTCTTATGTTAACAAATGGGTTAGTATTTAGTGTTGAACAGTAACTTACCCATGCTGTTGTATTACAGGTGTTTATGCTGAAAATGTCCGAGGAAGAAGGAATCCAATAAAAAGTGCTGTGAGCTTGGAGACTAGTGTTTGTAAACACTACATATTTTTCTGCACTGAGATGTTAAGAAAATGGTAACAGTTACGGTTTTGGTTACACGTATATTAAAATTCTTTCAAAAAAACCCCAACTGGGTCTGGTTTTGTCTTTTCACTGCATTGAAGAATGACTTTTCATTACACAACACATTTTTAATAAACATGCTTGAGCGCTCGTCTAATTTGCTATAAAATACTATAAAGTAGATGTATTGCAGACAGCAGATAATGTAAACGGGTTTTAGTTGTGTAAGCATTCTATCTGGTGTTTGGTAATTTACTTGCTTTAAACAGTTTCAAGAAGCAATGCTAATACTGCTGCTGTAATTACTGGAGAGATAAGGCCTTAAATACCCCTAACAGCAAGAAGAACAAATGCATCTGTTTCTGTAGCTTGTTCCAGGCTTGCTAGTCATTATTTTGGCCACAACCTTTTCTTTTAAGTCTGCTACAGAAATAGCAGAATCTGTTCCTGCAGCAATAGCATTCTAGCTAGAGTTCTGCATCTCTTCTACATAATGGTCCAAATGTGCGAGTCTAAAATAAATTGCCGGATGTGGAGAATGGGAAAAGTACTCTGACTTGTCAGCATTCTTTAGTGTTGCTAGTAAGAGTAAAATACCGATGGTTTTGTGGTAAGACTCATTCTAAGATTGGCCTACAAGAGAGGCTGACAAATGAAGAGATTTGGGGGAATCTTGGAGACCTAAAATGAAGGTGCATAAATAAAAACAGCAGCTGAGGCCAGAACTCCCAGTTCGATTCATTATGTCAGTATAACCAGCAGGCTGTTAACGCTTCAATCTTTATATTTATAGGAGGTGTGGAATGTAAGATTCTCATGAAACCCAGAGCGATTGAGCATGTCCACTGAGGCAGACGTTGTGCGGATGTTGCTGATTGTTTTGCCCACTTGGTGTCACCAAGTGAGAGATTTTAGTACAGTCTTGCATAGTGTGTGGTTTTTGGAAGAGGTAAACATTATTAATAAACTTAATTCCTTGTGAGTGTGTGCTCATTCTGTGCCAACAAGAACCAAGGTAATGTTAACTGTACATATCCAAGTAGATTTCTTGGTATTGCTTCTGAAAGTGATGAAACTTTAACCCAATTGGAAGTTTTCCAGAGGGGGTGTGGTGAGGAAACAGCCCTTCAGGACTGCTAATAAAACACCTTTCAGTCAAAAATGGGAGTTTATATGATTAGTAATATTTTTCCTGTAGTAATTTAAGGGAACAGTTCTTGGCTGCCATAGAATAAAAAGCAGGACACAGCTTTACCCGGGGATTTGTAGTCCATAAACCCACTGTCACAGTGCGAGCTTGCTTAGTTTCGTGATGACACAAGGAAAAAAGCGGTGGCGACAGTAGAACATAAATGTTATTCTGGTCCTGGGTGACAGATGAGAGACTTCAGGGACTGCCCCTGCTGTGTCTCTCTGTGCAGTGTAGGTAAAGACCCAAGTCTATTTTCTTGACTTTTACCTTCTGACTCGATTACCTGAAAAAAAGAAAAGTGCTACGGGTTGTTGCTGCCCATCTGGTGTCACAGGTCACCTTCCCTGTCCCTCTGGGTGTGGGTGAGCCCTGAGGTCTGGTGGTTGTGAAACTGGTGGAACAGTACATCTGTGCTTGGGGCATAAATTGTGTGAAATGCGGGATTTCCCAGTTTTCTCATTGAAAAGTCAGTTATGTACTTCAATCACTGAAGAACAGGTTTAACATTTTTCAGAGAAATTTCAAAACCCAAGAGGGTGCCCGATTCTGTGATGTGCAAGCAAATTAATCTGGATTTTTCCTAGGGATGTTACTGTGATATGTGCAGGGCTCAACATAAACATTCAGCTTGGGCAATGGAGTGTGCAAAACTTGTTTGCAACTAATTAGTTTCTTTTTTATCTGAATGTGTATTTGAGCAGTATGAAGAACGGGTTGCTCCAATGTTTGTTTTAATTAAAATTTTAAAGTAGAGTTACATTCTGTTCCAAGTGTTTAATGAAGCAAAACTTTTTGCCTGATTTTAAGAGCTTGTGTATTAGAACGTGTTGACAGAAGACATTTCTTAGCTGACACAATAGGCATTGGAAATAAAAATGGTTTTAAAGGTTTCAGAAGGAGCACAAGAAACTCGCCTTTTTTAAAATGTGGATCTGTACGCCATTAATGATAATGAAGTGTAGCCATGTGCCCCCAGTAAACAAACAGCTGGGCAAATTTTTGCTTGGCTGTTTAATGTGCTGTTTAATTTGCTCAGGATAGGTTTGCTGCAACTTGTTTTTGTAATTGTTCTTTGTTTCTAGTATGTATCAGAATTATCTCATTAAAATAGAGAAGAATTGGTTTGGGAATGCTTATGTAAACAGGAAACAGTTTATCTGGGTTTACTGAGGTTGCAAGTCGGTGGTGTCTATTATAGTTAACTATTCATGAGTTTCATTTTAGTATTACTTGTTTATTGTTTTCATCAAAACCAAAGTTGCTCAGCAGGGATCCTCTAACAGGCTGGGTTTTGCGAAGAGGAATGAATGTCATTCCTATTACAATATGGTGCCTTTAGAACAAAATAGGTACCCTAAACATGTTACCGTGATCTTACAGGGGAGCATATATAATAGTAATATTTATCTTACAGTGCTTGGGGGGAGGGGAAATAAAATCATTCTGTTTCAATTACATTTGGAGCACATCAACTTTCTGCTGTTGGGGAATAAGCAACAGAAAAAAAAATCCTGATTTAAAAATACAATTAGTTTGGATTTTCTAAAGGTTTAAGAGAACAGTTGGCAAGAGTCCCTGGCACTTAACAACAGCCAGCAACCATGGATAAATCTAAAATAGATGAAAGGATTAAAGTAGAAAGAAAAAAACAATAGGAAAATAAGAATGGCTGAGTGCCAGTTTTTAGTAACAAGAGATGGCAATGTCATGTAGTAATTCATTTGTGAGAGAAAACACAGTGACTGCGTGTTAGCCACAAAATACGTGCTGTGACTGCTGACCTGATGGGGAGTGGCTGCGCTGGGTGATGGTCTTCCAGTTTGCGTCTTTCCTCTACTGAGGAGGTGTAGAGGATGCCAACTGCAAAAAATGACTTCTGTGATGTGAATACACATTTCGTAGTAACTTGGCTCAAATCCTCAGGCTCCTTTTTATATAGGGCACTAAAGAAGATGGGACGGGACTGACCTGTAATCTCTTTTCAGGGAATTTGTCGTGTGGCTCTGGCAAGAGGCCCAAACCGCGGGCAGCTCGTGGCAGGTCACGTTGGAGGTGCAATGGGTTAGAAGGGACCTTGCGCAAATGGTTTCCTTGCACGTGCCAGGGAAGGTGCGCCGGTTTCATCCCACGTTCTTTCCAGTGGTGCAGGAAAACGACGGGAGGACAGGGAAGGGAGTGTGGTGTGGCTCGTGTCATCACGGGGAGAGATGTTGACGTGGGGAAATGGCTGCCTTGTGAGGACTCCTGTTTCCTTTTTGCAAATCACGAGCTTCACGTTTCATATAAATGCTGGTTATCATTGTTATTTCTTGATTAGCATTATAAAGCAATCATATCTACATCAGCATTAAAATAATCACTCACGCAAACCCATAAATTACTATAATTAATATATCCCAGCTATTAACTAAAATCTAAAGATGTGTTCTTTCTTGGCTTGGTAGCCGCTGTTTCAGCGGAATCAGTTTTAGCTGGCTATATCCCCTTAATGAAAAGGGAGGAAGGGATATACTGCATATTTTACCTTTTCAGCATGAAATAGGTCCTGATTTGTGAAACTTCACTCCTTTTCTCTTGAAGGCAGATGGAAGAGCAGTCAATTTTTCAACTCTTCTCTCCCTCGTTTCAAATAAGTGAAAGAAAAGCAAGGCACTGTCAAAGGGACAGCTAAAATGACATTAGTGCCGTGCAAGGAAAAATTATGTGTTTGTTTTCTTCCAAGTGCCACGTTAGCAAATGCTTTGTGTTATAATTTCTCAGATGCTCCAGGCAGTAAATCTGAGTTGTTCTGAGCAAAGAGCGAAGGCTCAAAATAGCTGGGAGAGCGTTTGGCCTTTCCTGTGCTGGCCCAGGCGATGTTCCCAGCACCTGATGGATGTTGTGCTGCCAGAGCTCTATCGCGTTTCACATTTTCCTGGAAAGAAGGACACAGGCGATACATCATTTAGTGGTCCGGTAGGACAAACATGCACCTCATTTTGTTAGGTCATGTAATTTAGTCTCTCAGTTTTGTGCTTAAAATAAATTTTAGCCAAAATGTTATCCTAATGCTGCTTAAAGCTGTAAGAATTTAACAGGTGGAATTTGATTTAGGACATGCAAGGAGGACATATTTAAAAAACAGTAAGCTTTCTGTGCTCCTGTACTCTAATCCAGGAGGAAGGACAATAACTTCTGCCCTGTTTTACCACCCGGCGCGTGAGCCCACAAGATGGTGCAGTGATCAAGTTCGGAGCATTTGCTGTAGAGAAAGAGGTTTTGCAACCTTGGAAGATGCTTGTTTGGGGAAACACGATTTTACTGCTGGTTCCTTCCTGGTTGGCTAATAAGATTTGTAACTTTCATTAATATGCAGAGAATCCCCCACACAGTGACAGTATCACTCATTAATTGGCCATTAATAATGTTTCTCAGACCAGCAAAGGCTGAGCCTCCGTTTTCTCGCGGTCCCAGCCGCAAAAGCGTTTCTGGTCTAAGCAGAGAGCAGTGTCGCGAGAGTCCGTGAATAAACGGTGATGGGGAACCAAAGGAGTTAAAGTGTAGTTTTCTTGAGTAAAATTAAAAATACTACATGCGGAATTCCTTGCCCTTTGCTACCTTTCACTCGAGTGCACGCAGCCTCAGGACGTGCCAGCCCCGCTGCTGGCTGAAGCCCTGCTGTGGCTCCTGGGTGGTGGGTGTTGAGCATCAGCTCAGCTGAAGTCAATAAACACCTCACAGCCCGGCACCTGCGTGCAGAACTGTAAAACCTGGACAAAATACAAATGAGAAAATCATTTGTACGGTGGAGACTGAATTTGAAATCCCTGCTGTTTTAATCAACTTGAAATGTTAAAAGTTTCATCTCCAATAATTAAGACCTTTCCTGTACGTGCCTTTTTTTCTTTTTTTGTTAGGCTCCTGTTAATTTTTGCAAGTCAATACTTAGATTTTTTTAGTAACAGGGTTTTTATTTGTAAGGGTTTGTGGTAAAATAATTGCATGGCACAGCCGCAACATGAATTCTCTAAACAAATGAAATAACGATCCATATTTCTAAAGCTGCCTATGGCTTTCTGGTGGGCTCTCCTTGTTTTCTTTATCATTTTAATTTATTTTCTAGATTTTTTTTTTAAATTACTTCCTTGTTTGTGCTTTTGCAAATTCTGTAGGAGGTTAGTTTCTTCAGGTTTGGTTGTCATCGTTTTTCTTGTATTCTGTATGCATCCTAACTGCATTTGAGAGTTTGTTTGTATTGGCTGTGAGTTTGTATTGGGCGCCGTTATTAACTGAACAGTGGAATAGGTTTGAGGTTTGATAGCACATTCAGAGTCAAACTTCCCAGCTAAGTCTAAATTTACGACCCACATAATAAATTTTCCTGAGCAGCTTAAACTTTATTAATAAATACCTGGGTCAAGATACTAGTGGTATCAAATACGTCCTATGGTCATTCGGTTATCGGAGCCCGTACCTGACAGCAAATGCAATGCAAGTGTTCAGCCGATATATAAACACGTCCACTTGTTTAATGTTGCCCACAACGACAGCAGATGAAATGCTTGCTCTAATGCTTCACGTCTCTGGTGCCTCCATCAGAAAATCTTGAAATAGCGTGCCAGTGTCCCTGTGAAGCCGTATCACCTCCTCGTTACAGATGAAGAAACTGGAGATCAGAGCCTCGCTGGGGTGCGTGAGTAAAGGGAAGGCCAATTTGGGCAGCTGTTGGATAAAACAATTTTATTTAACTGTGTCAAATCAGATATTTATTACCTTCGGCTGTAGCAGTAAATAATAAAGTCTTTGTGCAGAGTGCTCCTCGGGATGTGACATACGGAGGATACCTGCTGTGAGGATGATGAGAATTGTTTCAAAGCAAGGTCCGAACTGGGAGCTTTGAAACACATGGTGATTTCAGGAGGTAATGGGAAGATGCTGTACCAAGGTACGTGCGCTTTGAATTTGATTTAATATGTACCCAGTCATCTACCTAAACCAGCCTGTACGCTTCTGTACCGGGGGAGGAAGATGCTCTGTGTTTGCAGGAGACAATATAAAGCTTTTGTGTCGGTGCCAGGCTGTTGGTAGTCCAAAACCGGAGACCACATCAAGGAGAAAGTATTTCAAAGCTACTGCTTTTAAGCTTCAAAAAGGTCTTTGGAGATGACAGCAATGCGGTGTCACTTGGCAGCATATCAGAGGCTAAAGCTGGGAAAAAGAAGCATTTCGGGGAGGAGAGCAGGACTGAGGTAACAGCCGTGACACCAAAATTGTTTGAAGAACTGATGCGATGCCCGGAGCTGGTCACACAGCTGAAGGGACAGCTCTGCTCTGATGGCTGCCCCTGCTCTGGGTGGCTGTTGGGAAAGGTCAGACTCATTTTGGGGGTCGGCTTCGCTAGTGGTTGTGTGAAAACTCATTAGCTTGTGTCTTTGGAGAGTTTCTGGTACAGGGGGAAGTGGAGAAGACAGTTCTGCTTCCAGGGAAACTCCTCTCATCCAGTGAGCAGCAGGTTAAGGGGCTTGGGTTTGCAGATGGGATGCTGCAAAAGACACGTAAAGTACACAGAGGAAATTGGAGATTGTGGAAGTCAGAGGAAAGAGATAAGAAGAAAGTGGCAGTAGAGTTACGCTATACTTTGAGAGCCTTTTTCCCTCCTTAGCCGCTCTGCAGAGCGCGTTCAGGACCCCAGGCACTGTGGGTGCGGATTTCTGGTCAGTTTAGCGGGGATATTTGTGCAGAACTGCAACTACAAAATAAGATTTAACCTGTCAGATGCAGCAGAGACTTTTTCACCAAAGCCTGTAGGTTCATCCTTCACAGGCCGGTCTTCATTCCTGATCTGAGGCATCAAAAATTACATCCAATCAGTCTGGCAACTTCCCTCATACCCCTCAACAGCCCTGAAAATCTGGTGACTTGTAAAAGAGCACGGTCTGCAGGTTGTTGCACGAAGGGGTGCCCCAGTCTGTGTTGAATAATGTTAGAACTTGAATAAGCTCATTGAAAGCCTGGAGGCTGCTCGCAGGCTGATGCGGGGCTCGGCTTGAACGAGGTCAGGGGGTTTGCTGACCTTTATTGATTAAAAAGCTGGTGCTCGTTGAGGGCCCCAGGTGAGGCTGTTCACCTCCGTTGCGTTTTAAACACCCAACCCCATTTAATGCTCCCCCGATAGCTCAGGGTAAGGACTGTTGGGGCTTTTGTTGTTGTGTGGTTCTTTTGGTTTTAACTTTCTTCCCTTAGCAGAATCCAGTACTTCATAAAAATAATAACTGTGCTTACCTAATTTCTCCTGCTGCTCACAGGGTGGCAAGTGGTAAGCTCCAAGGATGAAACAGGAAACTTCTGGGCAGTGCTGGGTGGTTTTGGAAGGAAAGCTTCGTTTCTGAGTGATGATCAAGTAAGAAGCCTTTGAAGTTGAAGACTAGCAGGCAGAAGGTCACGGTTGCAAGAGGAAGGTGGTACCTACAGTCATTAGAAGAGGACGTTAAAGCAGGTAAGAAAAATTATGATTTCCTAGAGAAGCTGGTGTCTAATCACACCTTTCAGATTTTCCTGGAAATTAAGGAGAGAGAAGGAAATAATCAGTGGTCATGGGAAAACGCTGATCCTGGTGCACAGAGGGATTTCAAGAGGAGGCTGTTAGCGTCTGTTACTCTGGAAGAAGTTTTGGTGGGGTAAGAGGGAAAGGGAAAAGAAATAGATTATTTGGAGGAACACGCAGATTAAAATACGGACAAGGTAACAGACATCTCTAGACACTTAATATGTAAGAGTTGTACAGCACAGGTGATGTTTTGTTGTGAGTACATGGCATTGCTTCAGAAATGCCGTGGTCTGGAGCTTGTTTCCCATCGGGTATTACCGATTGCTTGACTCTCGCTTGGCAGTTCTCATCAGAGAATGCTGGTTTAATCCCTTTCACGTGAGCTGTGCTGCATTTGCCTGGGACCAACTTTTAAGTGAGGCTTGCTTGGTACATGTGGAGTCGGAGCGGACTTTCCTCATCAGATGGGTAATTTTGCTGACGTGCAAACCTGAGCTGCTAAGATCAGTCTGCAAAATGTAGTTTATATGAAAAGCACCACCTAAATTAAAGCTGCAGTTCCATTGTGTGTGCGTACTGCACGTTGCGTAGGTGTGGGGAAAATAGCTCTTGCCTTCTACCACTTCCTAATTAGTATTATCGCTTAAAGAAGCAATATGCACTCAGGTTAATGAGCTAGAACGAGGACAGTCTCAGCAGTGACAGACGTGCAGAAGACAGAGTTTAACTACCTCTGAGATGGGAAGCCGGGTTTTCCCCCGGCGATACCGGGGACTTGCTTCATTTAGTGCATTGCAAGCATCTTCCCATGCCACCAATTCTCCGAACGGGCCTGATGTACTGCTGATGTGAGCTGAGGTTTGGACCTGCGCTCCAGAAAGGAGCAGGAGTGATTGTGAGCTCGTACCTCCTGAGCCTTGCAATGCTTCGAGCTGTTGTTCTGCTTTGTGGTGTATTTTTTTTTTTTTTTTTCCCCCGGCTGAACGATGGAGTGATTTTTTACAGTAACTTTTGCCGGTTGTTGGGAAAATGCGTATCACCCAGTTGGCTTTAAGCACGTTTGCAAAGCCTCTCTTCTTCAGCTGCTTGGGAGGGAGTAGTAGATGCTTTGTTCTTTTGAGAATCTCCCCCCTTATAATTTGCTTGATTATCTTTGTCTTTCCATCTCATGCATAGAACCTGAACGTAGTTGGCAGGCTTTCGTGGCAAACAGAGGTGCGTGAAGGGCACAAAGAAAGGCGAAGTTTTGCATTTTAGCCTGCAGCGCTGTGCTCTCTGCAGTGCATGCTGTGGAGGGGAGCGCTGAGCTTGCGAGAAAGCGCAGCTTCCCCCAGAGCGTTTGGAAAAATACTTAGCCTTTAAATTCATAATTTAACAAGTGGGTGTGTACAGTGAAGGAGGTGAAATAAAAAAAAAAAAGTAATGGTGAAGTTCTTCTCCTATTGGAAAGCGATGTGTAAAGGCGCGCAGTCTGTAGCAGACACCTTTTATTTTGTGTGTTTGAAAATCTGTCCGCCTCCGAGATTTTTCTGCCTGCATCAGGGTTTTGGTAAGAGCCAGGTTAGCAGGTACCGGAGCACGACGCGCATGGTGCTCAGAGATCGATTCTTTACTGCCTTGTATTTCATTTTATATAAGACGAGCTGGAATTGCAGGTCTTACCTGGAGGTAGCAGCAAGACAAGAGGCAGTTGCAAAAGAGGAAAGGGGAGGCGCATTCCTGTGGTGATGCAGCTGGATCTCCAATACTTCTTAAAGCCAGTGTCCCTTCCTTTATCTTGTAGTTTTCCATATGTATCTGAGTCTCTGTATATCTATTCCAGGAGTTTACACCTGTAGGAGAGGCATGCCTGTAATAAGGTGCTTTGAGGTCTAATCCTGTTGCTGCGACTTTCACGCTGTGTTTATCATAGGCTGTCGCTTGTGGTCCTGCTGCTGGCGGAGGCCTTTGGCCGCTGCTTGCGATGCAAAACCCTAATCAAAGAGCACCTCCGCAAAGGCTTGCACAAACCAAGGGGAGCTCTGGTTCCCCCCCGGAGAAGGACCCGGCTGACAGGTAACACAGCGACCCGTGGCAGAGCCAGAAATAGAGCGGCCTCACCAAGAAAAAAACAGTGATAAATACATGGGCCAAACCTTCAGTGGGCTGTATATTGATTTTTCTCCCCTTCTTGGCACAGCACAAGGCAGTGGCCCTGTGCTTCTCTTTTGTAAACCTCAAATGGTATTTCTGCCTCTGCTAACAACTCACGGAGGGACGCAGCGTGCAACAGGGTTACTGAAGAGCCGCGTTGGCAACTGATGGCTCAGCCAAACCTGCCCGATGCAGCTAAGCAAACCCTTCTTGAAGGATGCTGTATAGACTCCACAGAGGTTTATTTTCTCCTCGGATTGAATTAATAAAATAGCAAAGAAGAATGAAAGATGGCACAGAAGCCACAGACTCAATAAGCTGTTAGGCGCCAGAAAACTCAGGGAATGCATTTAGAAATCTGCACAAATTAAAAGTGGTTGCATCTTTTCTGACTCTGTTAAATCAGATCCTCAATTTTATGTAAAACCATAAACTAAGCCAAAGGTAAAACCAGCTCTCTTTTCTGTGTATTTACAGAAGAGAACATAAGAAAATGCAAGCCCCAATCTGCCAGAAGGGACTATGAACAAAGCATCTCCAATTCCCCATCGATCAGGAGTAACTGAGCCATGGGCTTATGCAGTTTTCATGTAAAAAGGTGGTGCTATTCCTTAAATACCTGTCCTGCAGTGAGTGCCAGCTTGGGATCCAGGGCTCCTCCTGTCCTTTCCAGTTGGCAAAGCTCTTGCAGTTCGTCCTTGTGAACAAATTCTGCGCTAACGTCTGTTAATGGTAATGCACAAGCAAAAGTAGTTTGAATACTTTCTTTCCTGGCCAGCTTAGTGATTATGGCTGCTCAAAGAAATAAGCTAACGTCCACTTTTTATTCCCAGCAAGTCTTCAGCTCAATATAAATCACATATTTGGGATGTACTGCTTTTTTTGCTGTTATTTTACTATGTTGCTTGGAGACATTGGTTATTGCAACACCTGAAAAAGGAGGTCAGTAAGTTTGGTTATGAGCTTGACCACCTCACCAGGTAGCAGAAGAGCAGTAGCTGCTACTGCCTGGCCAATTGCTACCGCCTTTCTCTGTAATAAAGCTTCCTGCGAGCGATCTGTTGTAAATTAACTGGTCATCCGTCATGCAGCAGCTTTCCACTGGGCAGGCAATTAATGGTGCAATCAATGAAATCTACTCAATTTAGCTGTGACCTCTGAAGGCTGAGCTGCCAACTTAATACGCGGAGGCTGAAAGCTGCTGAGCGAGCCTTGCAGGCTTTCCTCCACGCTCTTATTAGTGCAGCGCGCATGGATTGCATAGCAAAATCTGCGAGATGTTTCCAAAGCCAGTATTAATCCGGACAGTTTAGGAAAACTGGTCTTCAGATCCATCTTATTTAAAGAAGTAAGTTGGGAGTCGCTCTTGCCGGTCGTTAGCTTTGAGTGTGCAATCACAGGCAGGGGCTGTCACGCTTCTACAGCATCTTCTGCAAGAGAGCCCTGACCCTGGCCAAGGCCTGTGGCATTGCTGTAAGCATCAAAACAATAGGATACATGTTTGGGTTTTTTTTATTATTATTGTGGTTGTAGTAAAAGGGAAATTTCACAGTTGGGTGGAACGTTTGCCCATGGAAAGGTGGGAGATAATTGATGGGCTGGAAGGGGAAGGTGGCCTGATCCATCCATCCATCCCTGCTCGCAGGAGGCTGGTCCTCCCCAGTGCTCAGTACTTGCCGTCTGGCATTTTTTCCCTTGGCCCTGAAGTATTTCGGCATCAGTCTTATCACTCCACCAAGGAAAATGATTTCAACAAGAATTGCACAAATCTGAACTGTGATGTAATTTTGTTTCAGAGCTCCTTGATCAGCAAGAGCTAAAGCCCCTCTGGTTTCTAACTATGCTTGCTCAGTGTTTTGTATGTAAAACAGGTAGTCCTTGAGGGATAATACTTAGTTACTTTTCCAGATGCTGCTATATGCATTTTCCCTATCAGCTGAGCTCGAGCAGACTATTCGCTATCTCCAGGGCCAGTGTTAAACACACCAGCGTGAGCTGCCAATAAATAATGCAAAAGATTCCCCTAACCAGGACTTTTTCTTCTATTAGTGAGGGGAATAACACCAGGCTTTGGGTAGTGTGGGAGCAGCTGAAAGTTTTAACCTCCTGGGGTTTTATGTGGATGTTTTTTTTTGATCTCGGGTGTTGTGGGTGAGGTTTGCCTAGGTCTCAACCTTTTCCCTTTTTGNCCCTTCCCTCCTGCTGGTTTGTTCTCTATTTAACCAGGTGCAGCTGAAGCACTCCTGCAAGAGTGGATTTTCCTCACAATAACCAGAGCATTCGCGTAGATTTTGTTACGGCCTGGCTCACAGCCTCTGAAAGCGCCCCCCACCTGTCGAGTTATGTTTTAGGTGGAAAAGGCCTGATTTTGGAAGGAGAAGTCCTGGGCTGTATGTAGGGCTGGTGGCTCTCCTCCGGACCTGTCTGCTCAGGAAAACGGCAGCCCAGCATTCCTAAATTTTGGATATTGGGACCTCCACTGAGATTATGACGTAGCTCAGCGCGCTCCTGCCTTCAATGGCTGGGTGGCATCCGCACCCAGGAGCAGCAGCGTCTGCTCGGGAGGGCATTGCTAGACACGAACCGTGACAAGTGTAGAAATCCTTCTCGGTCCCCGCGAAGCGCTCTTCACGTTCCCCAAGCACCGCGTTTTCCAATAGATATTTGTAACGACAACAGAAGTCAGCCGACCTGCTGCTCTCTGGGTTCTCAACTAGGTCAGCTTTTTCTTGTCTGAAAAACATGTTTTTCACATTGCAAACCCAACCTTCTTTTGCAGCAGTTGTGACTATTTTTCATTCACCCTTTCCGCATAAACAGCCGTTTCCCATGAACCTGCTTCTTTACAACCCAGAGGCTGCAAAATACAGATGTAAGAAAAAACCCAGCCTGTCCCCACCGCCCCCTCCAGTTTAATTACTGTTTCAGTTCTCCCCTGCAGTGCTGTGCGTTCCCGGGGAGCACAGGGGAAATCCTCCATACGCTGCAGCCCTGTAAATACATATTTCTTTCTTAAAGCTTAGAAGGAAATGAAAATAAATACAACACAAGCTGGGTTTTGCTAAGGCAAAGAGGAGGCTGCATCAGGGAACTTTAGTAAGTGCAGACAAAACCCTTTGCCTGCCCTGCCCAGACACCCTCCCGTGTACCTGGTATTCAGTTTTTCCTCTGAATAAAGAAGAGGAAAGATGAGGAAGAGAAAAAAGATGGTTTGTCCTCAAGGTGGGTGTGATGGGTGTAAGGAAAAGGAGTGACAACGTGAGAGCAAAGGATGTGTTGGACTGTATGCGTCAGGGAGAGGGGCCTCAATCCACCCCCCCAGCGCTTGGTCCTGGTGGGGAAGGGATCGCACCTGCCTGGATTTGGAGGAGCTTTTTCTGGTACAAGCGGAGTGTGGGTTGCAGTGGGGTGAAATAAGTGGGCAGCCTCGCAGCCAGCCTTGCACTGATGTTTCCCCTTGTCTCTTCTGCCCATCTCCTGCCTGCGGTCCTTCCTGCAGTCACCAGCTGCAGATGTTCGCGTTTGTGATACAGTTGGTGGGGTTTGTAGCTCAGCATGGCGCCCGGGCTGTTGCACTGGGCTCCAGGCAGAGAGCGTGGCTGTCGTCGGTGCCGGCAGATGGTGTTTGCTGCTCGCTTTGCCTTCCTCCTGGACAACCTGTCCTTGACCACCCATGTGTAAATACGCTGTAGAACCCAAACCTATTGTATTTCTTATTTTTTGAGTAGCTTTGTGTGATAAGGAGCAGTCATGATGTGTTGCCTGGCTGTGCGCAAGCCCATATCTTGAAAACGTTCGACCAGCGGGTTGTAGGGTGCTGCAAGGGAGGGCAGTGATCCCCATCAAGCCTTTAACTCCACTTCTTTATCTTAGAAAACCTCTAACGGAAGGAAAGGCTGAATCTCCAAAGCCCGGCAGGTTCTGGTATTGCAGGGCCGTCAGCTCTTTTGCTTAGGGCTGTTGAGCATTTGAGAATACTTCTTGAAGATGGGGCCCGCTTAAATGAAGCAGTGAGACTCACAGCGCTGGAGGCTGTTGAAGGACTGTGAGTGATGGATTTGGTTGCCTGTTCGTCCTTCAGGATTTAATGCTAAAGACATTTAATACAGCTGGAAAGATCATCTCCCCTCTCTGTGTACAGTCGGCTGGTGGAACACGGCCCCCAGGCAGATAAAAACTCAACGGCGCCTGGAGCGAAGGAAGAGTGGGATCACTGCCTGATGTTTCCAGGGCAACATATGTGTACCAAATAGGTCAGGAAGAAATTATATCTGTTGCTCACCTAGGTACATTACACTGGAGAGGTTAGGTTAGTTGTTTTTTCCCCTTCCTCATAAGCATCAATATATGAATACTGCTAATAAGGTCAATCAGTTTCCTTGGCAATTGCAGCTACCGGTGATGCACTCCCAGTTAATGAAACATGGGAGCCTTTGTGTTTCTGAGGACACGACCGGTCCCTGCACGAGCTCAGGAGCCTTCTCCTCCTCTCCTGCTGCTGAAATGAGATGTGCTGAACCACAGGAAAGCGCCGAAACATTTGTGCCCAAGTGCAAAGTCAGTCGCAGTGCAATAACCCAGTGTGGTTTCATTGCCTGGGGCAGCCTTTGCCCTGGCTCAGCCGCCGCTGCCTCCCTCGTGTCCCGTTAGTCCCTCGAGTCACGCTTTTGCCTCTCTTCCACAGCAGTTTTGGGTAGGTGTTTGCAGTCACCTGCCGCTCTCTGAAGGACTGGCGAGCAGCAAGCACTGCTTTTGGCCAAAGTGGTTTTGAGCTTCTTGATGTCCTCAACGGTGCTTTCTGTGGCTTCCTCGCTCTCCGGCGCAGTCCCATGCTCAGGGGTGACCATCACCAGCCCTCTTGTCTACTCATGCTTCCAGCAGTCCCAACCTCCCCCAGGAACGTAACCCTCAGTTTAAATGAATAATCACCTTCAAAACCCAAAGCAGGCTTATGCAAACTCTTCTGCGATAATCCAGCTGGAACGAGCCCTATGGAGCATGTGGCATCAGCCCCTTCATGCCTCTCTCATTCTTCGCCTACTGTTTTGATTCCCCTCTGTGTAGGCTCTTCAATCTGCGCAGAATGATTTCCAATTACATTTTTGTTGCTGAAGGCATAAATCATCTCCCACAGACTAATTTCTTTCATGCACAGGCAGAGCTGTGTGTCACTGGTGGAGATAACTAACCAAACCGGGCCTGGATGTTTTATAGACTTTTTATTTTACGGTGGCCGTTTCCTCCCCCCTTTGACAGCAAATGACCTCAATCATCTTTAATATTCTAACAGCAGTGATTTCCAGTCCTTCTTCTAGGGCCATTTAAAAGCTTCTGACCAGAACAAGCGGCCCAGTGTAGCATGGGGAACATTGATTATACATGGAGTGAGCTCCAAGCTCGTTTGGATGCTGATGGGCTGAGAAGGGAAGCAATCTCAGGCTGCTTTTTAAAAAAAACCCACACAACCAAATAAAAAAACGAACCTCTTTCCTGAGCCCACAGAATCATTGTCATACTGAAGTGGAATAAATGGCTAATTGACCTAATCCACACTGTGAGGAAGAGACTGATTAGCTAAAGCCCTCTTGTTTTTATAACTGAGTAATGGTCTCTACTAGAGCTGTATTTTTTTTCTTTTCCTATGAAAGTCAGTAATTTGCTGCAAGCTTCAGCATGCGCAAATACATCGATAAAAGGTCCTTTCTGATTATTTCCCTTTCTCAGAAGGGCTAAATCCTCGCTGAGCACAGAGATGCTGGCACAGCCTGACTGTGCCAGTGGAGCTGAGGTGGCTCCAGCAGTGCAACGCCCGCACGGGGCGAAGGGCTGAGGGACGTGGGGTCTTTCTCTGGAGGCTCCTCCTTTGCAGCGTGGTCCTGGATGATCACGCGAGGGACCCAACCGCAGCATTTCACAGCAGAGGGGGACGGCTGCGATGAGGTGCTCCCGATTCGCAGCAAATCTGTGGCAGCGTTGGGCGCAGAGCCTTACGTTTAGCCCTCTGCAGCTGAAAGTTGAGCTGGTGGGCTGCTGGTAGCCGCTTGCAGAAAGAGCCTGATAAATGCAAAATGTGTCCCAGCTGATTGATGTGTTTCACAGCAGGTAGAAGCTCAGCTGGAGGGGGAACCTGGCAGGAGCAGCCTCCTGGGTGGTTTGTGTCGGTGAGGGAATTGAACGTGCAAAGCATCAATAAATGATGCAGCACTCTACATGCAAAGTGCCTCCGGTTTATGAATTTGCATGGCTAAACTGGGGGGGGGTCCAGACGGATGCTGAGGCCCAGGATGGCTGGTTCCCGTGCAAATACTTAGCAGAAAATAAAAAGCTTGCAGCAAGGAGCTTGTGATTTAAATAATTTAAACAGAGGGGCCTGAGCTGTGCATGAGAAGGAAGGGAGCACAGTGCTGAGTACTGAGGTATTGAGCAAACCAGTGCCTGACCTCTTATAGAAGAAATTGCTGGAGTTTCTTTTTTGGAGGGAGAAATCTTGTTCTTGATGAAATCCCCGTACGTTGAGTTGACAGCATCCGTGAGGGATGTACTACTGGCACAGCAGGGCAACGCGTGCATGTGGTGGATGAAGTAGTGATGGTGGATTTGCTGCCCGTGTCTCATTGCCTGCCCTGGGCGTAGGCACAGTCTCTGTGTGTCCTTCCATATGAACAAAACGTACGTGCCATAGGCTCCGTCCCACAGCCTGCCCCAGGCAAGGAGACCCCTGCCTGTGGCTCCTGGGGAGGGGGAGAAGTGCAACCTCCTCCAAGGATGGGCTGATGGTTAGGGATGCAGCTGGGACCCGGCTAACCTGGTGTATTGTGTCTTGCTTAATTTATATCTCTGTTAAAGGTGCCTTAATAAAATTGTAGTAATGGTGGAAATAGTCCCAAAGTGCTGCAAGAGAGCTCTCCGGTGAGTTAGGACAAACCTGCTCCTGCCAGCGTGTTGGCTGCCATGTCCTGTGCGAGCCCCTGCCGTGGTTTGGGTGCTGGAACCAACATCACATAGTCAGTCCTTGCTGCAAATAAAAAGCCATTTCCTTCAGTGCACTAAGACTGTAACACTGGAGAGAAATACCCTGTGGAGTGCTATGCCGTTCTCAGTATTCCTTTCTCCCACATTAGTTTTGCACGCTGGCGACATTTAAAATTTAACAGATGCTTTTATGACGCTTCTGTGTCCACCTTGTGCCCACCCTGCAGAATCCAGTCCATGAACTGGCCTATTTACTTCTCCAGCCAGCTACAGCAACCCTTTTTTCTTTTCTTTTTTATCACCCTGGAGAACCCAGACCTGCAGTGCTTAGCACTGGTTTTTGCTGGGGTGCTCTGGGCTGCCAGCTGGGCACTTCAACCTGTACAGAGGAAAAATTCAACACCAGGTCTTTATTAAACATTGTCATTTATTTTGATTACGGATAGCTCCTTTATTTCAAACAGACAGTTTATTCACTGCAAAGTTTTTTTCATGCCTGTTGGAAACAGTTAGCATTAAAAAAAAAAGGAAAAAGGCTTGGATACATGCAAATCATACTGAACATTGCCAAATGTATTAAAACGAGTAGCAGAGTTCCTTCTAAGATATCTACTTGCGTACAGAGGAGAAACAACAACCGACAGCGTGAAGCCCCTCTGGAAAAAAGCTTCCCAGTGCAGTGATGTTAAATGAACAGAGCCAAAATGACGACCAAAAAGTCTGACTGCGTTTGAACCCAGAAGCAGCAAAGCCAGAGGGTCACTGCTGCGAGCCAGGAAAACGGTGCTGTAAAGCTCGTCAGGGATGGGCTTTGAACAGATAGAAAGGGGCTCCCTCTTAGCAAAGGGAGTCGTGTTTGGTCCTTTGAATGTTAAGGGAGAGGAAATTTTTCACACTTCCCTGCCCTCCCCCGGGTTTAGGATCAAATGAAATTCTGTTTCAAAAGCCAAAGTGCCCATTCCAGTGCTGCTGCTCCCGGGTGATCCATTTTCCATCAAAAATAAAATAAAATCAAAACCACGTCTCTTAGAAAAAAATGCAAACCAACATTTTAGAAACAAAGCACTTCTGGTCCAGGGGGACAATAGACACAGCCAAGTGGCCCAACCGTCTTCCTGAGGCTTTAAACCTCCAGCCGGCTGTGTCCACCCAGCCCTCAGTGGCAGTGATACAGGGATGAACCCCAGGATTATTTCTTTCTTTTGTAAGTCTTCAGTATTGTGGTCTCTTTTGTCAGCAACAGCAATCAACCTGAGCTGCGGATTGCTCCCCAAGCGGATCAAATACTCTCGGCGTTGCTGGTGCAAGCTCCAGGTACCACATTAAAAGCTCTGGAGTTATTACAGCAGCACGGCTGGTGGGAAACTGGATTTTACATCTGAATAAATACTGGGCAGGCACAAATGCCAGCCTGATTTCGGTAAGGCTGGAGGGTGAGAGCGGCGTCCAGGCACGCAATGGGCTGGGATTTAGCTCCGCACCAGGGAAGCAAAGCTCTCCCTTTGGGCTGGCTCACAATATGAAGAGAAACACCCCTGGTTAGTGTGTGATGCGACTTTTGTTGTATCTCAGCAGATGAGCTATTCACCAGCAACTCCTGAAGTCAGGATTGGAAAGGATTTCAGGTTTATCTTGGCGGCAGCCCTCTTTGGAGTGACTGCTGTCTGTCCATCACGCATGGGAGAGCAGCTGGGGTCTGGCTAGATCCAGTGCTAAGGAAAGGGAGCCCTTCCCTGCAAAGTCTGGGCACCTTTCTTCTCCCCTTTTGTGCTCTAATAAGGGCCTCATATTACACCACCTTGGAGATGCATTTTTGAGAGGTTAAAAAGCATAGCACATCTCTAATGTTTAAAAATACCTGGCCAGCTTTTGTAAAATACAAGTATTCAACGTGATCACTGTTATGTGTTCTTCGAAAAGAAAAAAGTTGACATTCATCGTATGGGAGGAAGGCAGCAGTCCAGTCTCCCAAAGCACCCCACCTTGTGAGTTGACCCTCTACGACCTCCAACGCTGAGGTCTCGGTTTTAAGTCATCCTTGCTCAACGCGCCCACCGGAGCTGGACATCATGTCTGCGGTGTCGCAGCACCTTGCTCTGAGTTGGGGAGCTCCCCAGCCTCGACTGTTCTGTCCGTCTGTTGCAAGCCTACGTCGTCTGTCTTGCCTGGTCCAGCTCGCAGGTCCTCCTGGCTCTCGGCCAGGCCATCTTGGCCCTCCAAATCACTTACCTGACCCTCGCCAAACTCCAGAATGGTTGGCAAGTTGCCTTGCTTTGGGCATCGTCTCTTTAGGCTGACCAAGAAGGGCTGCGGCAAGGAGAAGATGTCCACGTTGTTGCCAAGGTCGATCCAGGTGACGCTGGGGAACTTCTTGGGGTCCTTCAGGGTTTCAGTGAGGTCCCGTAGGATGGCTTTGGTCAGCCGGTTGCCGTTGAGGGAGAGGGTGGTGAGGTGGGGCAGCACGCAAAGCGCCGGGAGCAGCTGCAGCAGCATGTCGTCCGTCAGCTCCGTGAAGCACAGCTCCACGGTGTCGATGTGCTCCGAGCTGTGCTGGAGGTAGGACGTGACGCGGTCCAAGTCTTTCAGCGTCAGCGGGATGCCTGACAAGTCCACTGTGTTGTCCTGAGGCTTCCCCATCAGGACAGCTTTCAAGCTGCAGGGGAAGAAAAGGAGAGGGACGTTAATGTGGGGGGACGTCTCTGCTTGGTGGCTTCACTTTGGGCTCTCTGGCTGCTCTCAGCGGGGGGAAAGAACATGAGTTATATAGGTAGAATGTTCGACTGGGGCTAACCATCTCTTCTGTAGAGGCCAGGAGTGTGTCTGTGCAGTTGCAGGTGGGTGCAGAGAGACATTTCAAGGCTGTCTATTGATAGAAGATGGCCAGAAACAAGGAGACCATATTAAAAACCCCCATAATTCAGAAAGAGTGCAGAGTTCTTTTCTACAGCCACTGCAAAACCCTGGAATAAAGAGGTTATCCTGCTGCTCTTTAAGGTGCAAAAAAGCGGTGAGGAAGCCCTTGATTGGATGGACAGGGATTGCTGGTGCTGGTGTCACCTCTCCCACTGCTGCTTATGAAGCTCTTTGAGTAGGAGGATGCTTGTGTGTCCTCTCGGCGGTACAGGTGGGAAACGGAGACCCCAGGCTGGAACGACTTTAGCCCAAGACAGCAAATGTAAGATAGACACCTCCAGGGCTGGGTAATTTGATCGAGTATTTCCAGTGTGTTAGACCTATTATGTCTTTTCATTCTAGCTGCCGAGGAGATGAGTACTATGGAGAAATCCTTAATAAATAAATTAATTCTCACAATGGCCCTACAGAGACTCATTAGCATGAGCTAGACTGGAGTTTCACAGGTCAATTTATCTTCTAAAGCAAATCAAAGAACACATCTACAATGAGGACCTGTTGGCAGACTAGCACTGCTGAGGACTTTTTGCTAATGAATTATTCTGAGTGAATTAGGAGGTGGAAGGAGCCTCACGCATGCTAATTGCCCATGTCAACTTGGTGAGCGCGCACGTCTCATCTGCTGTGGTGGCACAGGCGTTAGCCTCACGCCAAACCAGCCAGCTGCAGAAATGCTTTTGCCTTTCATTACAGCCTGAGCCGGGGAACGGTTCTGCTCAGCACCTGTTGGTTTTTCTAGCTGAAAATGCAAACCAGCACTAACACTGCTTTTCTTAGCTGCTGAGCAATGCCCGCCGCCGAGCAAGCCCACCACCTCCGCTGCACAGACGCTCAAGCGCGTCTGCCCCGGTGCCAATGCACCTTGTTTGAAATTTGTCTTGCGTGGCACGGTAAGATGTTTTACAGCTCGTCCCACAACGCCATGAGCTGTTTGTGACCTGGGGGTGGGTGCAGGCAGCTGGGAAGCATTGGGCTTTTCCCCTGAGGAGTTACAGAATTACCACAACTAGAGTTCTAAACTGTGCTGATCTTTAATTCATAAATAAAACACATAGACAGACAACCTTGTAAGGTGTTGTGAGCTCCCCACTAGACTTTTGGGGAATAACTTAGAATAGAGGCGGGGTGGAAGGAAATGAAGGTGATTTGTAAGTACCAAAGCATTTTATTGTTGACTGATCAATAGCCATGTTCACCACTGGGGTATGAGGCATTTGCCATAGCCACTTGGTGTACTGGAGACCTGCAAGCCAGGAGTCAAATTCCTACAGTTCCTATGGAAATAAACCCCCCAAAATGCATGGGGGGTGTGTGTATGTACTTTCTAAAATCATCATCACCAGAATAACTTTCCTAATTAATCACAAGAAGGCGGAAATTGCTACAATCCACAGTTAGAGTTCGCTCCAAGCCAGTGTGTCTCGAGGTGCTGGGAAGGGGCCAGGGAGAGCGGAAAGCCTGGACCAGCCCAGCAGCAGAAGGGGATGTGCCCTGAGGTGTCCTCCCCATGAAGGACGGCACTTGCAACGCATGTGTGCATGGGCGTGAGCCAAGTGCTCCAGTGGGACTGAATATCAGGAGGACAATAAGATTCTGGAGCATGGGGGTTGTACAAGGTATTGTGAGCGTGAGGATGATGATCTGCCACACATGTCTGCTCTGCTGAGGGTACAGAGCTATTTGCAGTGCCTTACCTGTCGGTCTTTCGCACCCCTGTGGAATATCTACCTGCCTTTAAGTCAACAGGCAGTGATTTCCAAATTACCACAGGAGGCCACCTGGTTTGGTGGGGCAATGCGGCTGATGCAGTCAGCAAGGCAGTTAGCTTGACAGGACTTAGGTTGGTTTTAGCACCAGACAGAGAAAGAGCTGTGGCAGGGCTGCCCTGATGTCCTGCCTGCCATCAGATACACGCATGGGCACCGGTTGAGAAAGCAAATGCATTTGCACTTGGGGTTAAGCTGTTGGCCAGATAACGTAATGCTGTGGAGGACTTGGGGCCAAGATGCTGCTCTGCTGTCTCCTCTGGGCATGTTTTTCCAAGCCGCTCATCAGAGCTGACTGCCCAGACACTATTATTTCAAATAAGGGGGAAAAAGAGAGCTTTTCTCCAAAGCTCCATGCCCACAGGTTGTATCCCAGTTAACAAGATAGTCTCCAAATCCAGAGTTGCTCTTCTGCTCTCTTGAATGGCCCTAAAGCCACGTACTGGGTGCCCATGGCCACAGGTTGGCTATGGAGACCTGGCTATGACCCAGCCGAGCTGGGGTGAGAGCAGGCAAACTCCTGAGTGCTGTTTTTAGACCAGATACGTCTCACAAAACCTGATCAGGTTGTGATGGGGAGGCTGGGAGGGGTGAAAAAAATCTCTTTTAGAGTTCCCTCAGTGATGCTGGATTATCCTCCACAGTCTGTTTAGCAGTACTTTGTTCTTGCTCCTTCTTTGAAGATCTCATTACAAGGAAGAAATGGATGCAGATGAGCACTGGGATTAAAGTCAACTTCCATCTAGAGGCTTGGCTAAACAGTAGGAAAACAAACTGTCTCCCCAGTTTCAATTTGCACTTAAGCCGTGACTTTCTGATATGGCACCGTGGCAGAAAGGGAGGTAATTTCCAGACCCTCCTCGGCTCAAGTAGGTACCGAAATCAGAGCTGGATGCCACAACTCTGCAAAAGGCCTTGATCGTCACCTGGCTCTGGGATTGCCGCCATTTCACATGAACTGTTTGTTTTCAGGGAACACTCCATAGCAAAGAACTAAATTTGGGGTTTTTCTTTGTGGTTCCCTGAGCTCTTTATGGGCTCACGTGGCCCAGTGCGATCCTCCCGCTCTAATAGAAAGGCACCTGCCTGTTGTGCTGCGAGCAGAATGACTGAATTTCACCTAAACGAGGTTGTGTAATGTTAAGGTGTCCTTAAGGAAATCAATTTCCAACCCCCCCCCACACCCCGTCATGCCCCAGAAACTGCTCAGCTGCTCTGTGTGAGTTTTTCTGGGATTTTATGTTTGATTTTATGGAGCTTGTCCCAGCTGCGGTCACTGCTGCCCGGGGGGGACACTGCTGTGGGCTGGAGCAGACTCGAGCCAGGCGGGAGGGGAGAGACCAGGGAGGGCATTGCAGGATCTAGGGAAGATGTTGAGTCTTCCCCAAAAATGCTTGAATGGCACTAGACCATATGGCAGCTGCATGAATTAATTTCTCCTCCTTAAGTGTGGGTTTGTGCAGCAGTTAGCCAATTTCTTTACCACCATTAAGAAGAGTGATTGACTTCTTAGTAACTTTCTAATTCTAAGTACCCAGGAGACCTGAGGGTAATTTTGATCCATCATCCTGACTGCCGCCCTGGCAAAATAAAGTGTTGGGATACAGCGTTGGGCGAGTGAGCCAGGGCAGCTCCGCAAGCTCTACCATCTGCTGCGGCCACGGTTGTGGCACAGGTTGGGGCAGGGTCCGTCAGGCCCTGGGCTGTGGGAGCTCATCACTGCACAGCAAACCCAGTGGACCTCGATAGGAAGCCACGAGAGATGGGGAGAACGGCAAATGTCTGGGATGTCTTGCAGAAATATCATCTGTTGCTGAATTTGACACTTAGCCCTACCTACAAGGCTGTGCCAGCTCATGAGAAACTTCTTGTCCATTGAGGGAGGGGGAAGAAAAAATCCATAATGGAGTCTCAAGAATAGAAATCAGGAGAAAAGGGATGTATCCAGCATGGTTAGGTAGGACTCAGAGGAGATTGGTCATCACAGGAGGGGCAAGATCTACAGGAGCAAAACTAAAACAGCTGGAGGCAGAGGGAAAGCCATCTCCTTCTGCGTACAGCACCAGGAGCTGAGAAACCAGAGAGCGGCTGGGCTTTTATGGGTGTATTATTTATTTAATATGTGGTTTCACTTCTCCAGCTCAGATGAAATCCAAGAGGGTCGTTCCTCTGGCTTTGCAGGAACCGCTTTAGCCGATACAAACTGAAGCCCCAGCACAGAGCTCTGCCCTGCAGGGTCCTACGCAGCCGAGTGGGATAGGCACAGGCAACGCAGTGGGAACCGTAAGCACAGCTGTGTGCTCCAAGTCTCTGCGTTTGCTTCAGGCATCCCAGCAAGAGAGTTGTGGTCTGAAGAGAAGAAACCAAACCAGCCTGATGGCCGAGCTGCCCTTCACTAAGTGATTTTACTGTGGGCTAAGCGTGCTGGGGCTTTACCGATAAACAGATGCCCAAGCCTATAATAAACCATGGCAGGCTCTGAAACTGTGATTTAGGCCCATTCAAAGGCATATAAATCTGATTGTAAACATTTTTATTTTTTTTTTAAACAAATCTTGGATCATTAAGTGACTTATTACGCTCATCAGCCAACGGTCGGGTTGCGGGGGGAGGAAAGGCTAATGAGACCTGCTGCTAGCGTTTATTATTATCCGCACGTTTCAGTTGCTGGTTTGCCCTGGGAAAGATTATTCGCGCAGGCTGCTTAGCAAAAGGCTGGCCAGACAATTTCTACAATTTTAATCTTTGTTTCAATTTTGGTGCAATGGTGCAATTAGCACTTTCCCATCTGGGCTCCTCTCAGCTGCAAGACACGGTGAAGCGGGGATGCGTCTGCCTCTACGGCACCTTAAAGCCACACGTGTTACCAAACTTGCACTGCCAAGTGGAGAGGGGCGTGATGGATTACGCTACTGGTTATTGAATTTATTTCACTCTGTGAGCTGGGCCGTGCAAAGGGGCTGGAGGAAGAGTCAGAGCTTGGGCTTGGTCCCTCATCCCCTTCCCCTGCCGTCGCCAGCAAGCCTGGCTCTAAAAGAGCAAAGGCTCACGGCGGTAGCCCAGGCTGCTCAGTCTAAGCCACGGCAATTACTAACTTGGTCTTCGTTTTTCATGTAGGTGCAGCTGTAGGCAAAGAGCTACCCGGTCTGAAATCAGCCAGAGAAAAGCTATGTCGGTGAATTGATGCCAATCCCCTTCGCCTTAGGTAAGATCCTGAGCTGCTCCTCCACAGGGATGCGTTTTAAATCAAAACTGCCAGGGTGAATCTAAGCATCAGTCATCAAAAGAGTTGAGCCCTCGCTTTAACACTATTAGGTTAGTCTTAAGGCTTCTTTAACATAAGAAAATAGCTTAAAATGTCTAGAAGCAATCAGCTCTGGAAGCTCTGGTAGAAATAACTTACCTAGGTGGGGAATCAGTCCTCCAGCACACCTCTGTAGCAGGAGAACAAGAGGGCTTTTAAATAAAATTATCAAACTACTGATGTTTTTCCTTGTTTAATATAAAAGGGTTTTTTTTTTGGTTGGTTGGTTTGGTTTTTTTTTTGTGTTTTTTGTTTTGTTTTGTTTTTTTATGGCAAGACAGATCATACAGTGCAAATAAGATACTAAATGATCGGTGCCAAGCTCCAGTGAACAGGTCAATTATATCCTGGTGCTTAACACATCTGGACTCTCACTAAACTCTCCTGTGCCTCAGGGACCCATTTCACTGCTGCGGTGGCACTTCTATTAGCCACACTTTGTGGTTTGCTGGGTTAGCTGGAACCTCAAACACACCCCTCCGCAGTAATTTAGCAAGATCTATACTTATCCCTTTACAAGGTCTCATTTAACCTGTATGTGGGCAGAAAGACAGCTCTTCATGTGACGTGGTTCTCTCTACTGGTAATTTTTTGGCAACACTGGGAAAGAAACCAATGAAATAGTGTATTTATTATTAAAAAAAAAAATAAATTGGTGTTCATATCATCTAGCAGAAGCAGCTACTTCTCTCCCATATGTACCGCTGCATCATTTTTGGGAAGCAGCCCCGGCGAGCGAGGTGTAGTGAGGCTGGGGCCAGAGCGATGCCTCGGTGACAAGCTCTTCCCACCTAAACTAAAAAAACCCCAAACCTAAATTACTCTTGTTTTGCTGTCTGGGAGGCTAAAGCTGGTTACACTGGGATCTCACTGTCCGGTAAAGCACATAGTATCCCTGCGAATAAGTGATAACCGTCTAAAGGCGTAGCTGAAGTAAGCATTCAGGGGTTGATCTTTGTTTTTTCCAGCATGGATATCCCCTGCATGGAGCGATGCTGTCCGCCTGCCTTCATGTAACTTCTTGTGGGACTTCTAGTGTGGCTTTAATTTAGCAAAACCAAGAAGATAACAAAGGGGGAACGGGGATAACTTCAGGGCAGCTCTTCTTTTTTTTTTGTTTTGAGCCGCTGCTTTCAATAGTGCTTCACATTTGGTGGGTTGTTTGTTTTTTTTTTTCCCTCGGAGCATGCATACAGTTTGTGCCAGCAAGTAAAAGAGAATTTCTCACTAGGACTCTATCCTTTTCCCCTTGCAAGGGATTTAGCTGATACCTACTGAAACGGATTGATTATCTTGTACAAATAGCCTTTTCACCCTGACGATCCGCAGTCTGTATCACAGGCAGAGGAAATCTCCTGAATCACCGGGGCAGAGCAGCCCTCTGCTTCTGCTGGGGATAGTTCTGCTCTTCTGCAGCAGCCTACGCTCAATCTGTCCCTCGGGAAACAAACAAACAAACAAACCCCAAACATGATTTAATAAAAATAGTTCTGTGGATATTCTGAACCAGCTCATGGAAATGAGGAGGATATTATGTTAACAAACAGCTGTAAAAACTTTTATCCCTGCCATAAAGCTTGCCACAGAATGGCCCCAAATCTCTGTAGGAAGATCTTACCATTAAAAAAATCCCTACGAGCTTTAGTGGAGGATCAGTTACACCCACTTGGTTTCATCCTCACATTTTATGAGGATATTCCATAGGGGAAGACACGGATTTTTTTTTCTCCCAGCTGGAAAAAGTATATGGGGTTTTGACCAATGTAATGATAGGATGGGATATACAACCATGCACTAAATAATGCTTTGGCAGGATGCCGATTTACATGCACTCATGCTGAACTGAAAGCTATTTTGCGTGTAGCTTTGAATCAGATCAGAAAATGTTCCCGTGAACAAGAATATTGATGTTTAGATCAAAGAGAATTAAAAGAAAGGGATTTCCTCTTGGTTTAAATTCATGACATATCTCCTAAAGCACCACACAAATCGGGACACGAGACACCGATGTGTCATGGACTAAAGTGTAATTGGGGTATTGAGCTGCTTCCTTGGAGGGCAAAGGAATAGCTCAAGGAAAATGAAGAAGAGGCAGCCCCACAGAGTGAAGAACTACAGTAGGACATTTGTGTGATATCACTGGTAAGAAAACTATTTACAAAGATGTCAGCAAAAAATTATTGAACATAATGAGTCATCAGAAAAAAAGTAAAGTCTTGAGATAAAAGACCTGTCCTGAAATACTGGTGGTATCAAAGATAAGTATTAAACAGCTTTTTCAAAGTCCCTACTCCTGCTTCAGATGATGACAGCCATATGCAGGAACAGATATTTGGCAAAATGGAGGGAAGGAATACAAATAAATGAGTGTACTCTGTTAGTAATAACGTTGACAAAAGGGCTACGCTCCCCTAGCCTCAAAGGAGGAACAGAGCCAAGAAAAAATAATTATTTAGCTTAAATGAGGAATGTGACTGAGGTGTATGTAATAGTATATATTATATATTATATTATATTATATATATAATGTATAATTATAAGGATTAAAAAAAAAAACAGATAAGACGAGGATAGACTGCTCTTTCTTTGTCTCTCTTAATGCAGGAACCAAGGGACACCCACTGATGCTGAAAGACTAAACTCTCAGTGGATAAAAGGCAGGCATGTGTACACAGAGCTCAAATTAACCTCCTAGCTCCAGCCACGGGATGTCACCGAGATCAAGGGCTTTGCGGGAGGTCCAAAGCGGACACTGCTGTGGCTGTGGCTGATAACATCAAAAGTCATGTTAGGATTTAAAAAAAAAAAGAAAAAAAAAAAAATTGGCTGGGTTTCTGTCCTGGAGCGTAATTGTAGAAATTCTGTAATTCACCAATACGGGGCCCTTTTGCTTCATCGCCCGGAGCCTGGCCAAGGGCTGGTGGTTTGATCCCATGCGAGCAGCCTGCTGCTGAACAGCAACGGCTGTGGGACCCCGAGAGGCACTGGCTGGTCCAAAGGCTGTGTCAGGAGGCGGGGGGGATATAAAAATACACAGGCAAGTGCCTGCGTATGCGTGTTTTGCAGCTGCTCTTTATTTAAAATAGGGAGAGGCATTACAGTCCCAGAGCAAAATGCTTCTGCTTACGCCAGCAGCAAGGAAAGAACTCTACTTCCCAAGTTAAGTTAAAAATAAAAAAAATCCTTTTAACAGGTTCGTCATGCTGCCTGGTTCAATACTTTCTTTTTTTTTTTCTTTTGTTTAAAAAAAAACCCACCAACCCAACCCGTCAAAACACGAAAGGTGAAATCCAAAAATAACATAGACAGAGCCCAGCTCAGAACTGGAATTGCCAAATTCTCCAAAATGTGGAGACACACAATGCCTACATTGGTCCACCGCAGCCCATGCTCACCTTTTACTTCATTCTGAAGCTTTATTCGTCAACACTCCAGAATGTGTGTGTGTGTGCGCTGTTGCGATTAGTCATTAGCTGGTTTAGCTCGTTGTTTACTGCCACAAAAAGGTTTAGAGGATTATTAACAGCGTGGTTTAAAGTCTCTGTTTTTTCACTGCCTTTACAAATGAATAGCTTGGAAAGACTGCACGCCTCTTCTTAAGAGAGCTTCAGGGTGAAGAGGATTTTTAAAATACATAAATACAAAAATATGTAACTTTAAAGCCCCTTTAGTGCTTACCAATAAACACGTAAGAAATTCCTAAGTCTTTACTGTTAAGAGGGAAAGTACCAGTGTGGATTAGTTATTTTGGTCTCTGCTTGTTCCAAGAGTCTTCTCAGTTTTTGCTAAGCTTTGCAGTTTTCACATCATAAAGTCCAGACATCCCCGTTGTTCACTTCCTTCCCCTGTTATCAAAATCCCAGACCGCTCACCCAGCGAATGCCGTCTGATTTTTTGAGGGGGGGGAGCAGGAAGGGCAGATCGCTCAGCCTGGAGCTCATCATCTGGGGGCTTTGCACCTAATTTTTGGCCCGGATGCGTAACATCAAAATTAACTTTATTATGACCTTTATTTATTATAATTATAAAATAATTGCGGCTGCTGGGAATGCTTTGTGGGAATCACATCACCTAACATCCCTAAACAGGATCTCCTACTGCCATTGCAAGACCGAACGCTGGGCTATTTCTCAGACCCAGCACAGCATTTTTTAAGCATCTTGTTAAGAGCGTACCTGGAGGGAATGCTAAATTTTTCCTCTCTGTTTTCCTCTTGCAGCAGGATCCCCGGCGTTGCATGCTGCTGGTTGCTGTGTGTGTGATGCTTGCAGCAATCCCTCCCCCTGCGTGCCCAAGCGCACGGGCTGCTCCAGGAATAGCTCTTTGTTTACACGTCTTTCCTTTCCAAATCCCACTGAATTTTCTTTGGCTCCTCACCAAGCTACACAGGCCTGTTCCTCCCCTATTCCAGGCACAAAGCTTGGTAAGTGCACGGGATATTTGCTGGGAAGAGCAACTTCTGCGCACCCAAGAGCGTCCCCTGCACCAGGAGAACTGACACGGGTCTCGCAGCTTTGGCCACGGCATGGTAGTGGAAGGATGGTTGGCATCAGAAAGACCTTGATTGAGAAATCCTTCCCATCATGGTGAGATAAAGTCATAGAATCATAGAGTCGTTAAGGTTGGAAGGGACCTTTAAGATCATCGAGTCCAACCATTACCCTAATCTGACAAAAACACTTCTAAACCATATCCCCAAGTACCACATCTGCCCTTT
>VZSZ01010821.1:310039-392384 GCA_013398815.1 Ibidorhyncha struthersii
GGCTCATATTCAGCCGGCTGTCCACCAACACCCCCAGCTCCTTCTCCGCCGGGCAGCTATCGAGCCACTCCGCCCCAAGCCTGTAGCGCTGCATGGGGTTGTTGTGACCCGAGTGCAGGACCTGACACTTGGCCTTGTTGAACCTCATACCATTGGCCTCGGCCCATCGGTCCAGCCTGTCCAGATCCCTCTGTAGAGCCATCCTACCCTCAAGCAGGTCAGCACACCCTCCTAGCTTAGTGTCATCTGCGAACTTACTGAGGGTACCTTTGATTTACATTTCTTTACTAAAGTATTCCATGCCTGTGTAATGTCTCCACAGACATATTAAATTCTAAAAGCTTGTGACACAAATAACAAGAAAAAGAAATTTTTATCCCTGGATGAATGCTGACCCTTTCCACCAGCCTCAACTCCTTCATCCCAACCCGTTTGACGAAGAGCCATCCACTAGAGAGCAGTGTCACGCAGCCCTTGGTGCCTAAAAGCCAGCACATCACCCCAAACCCAGGTCAGGAGGGACACAGCCCACAAACTGCACCTTGCAGACGAGTTCCCACCTTGCAGGGGAGGGGGACACTGTGTCACCCCTGGTGTGATGAAGGGATGAGATGTCACCGTGACATAGGATGTCCTACTCACAGCACAGCCCTTGGCTCTTCTGCTGGGTATGCCACATGGGCTGAGTTATCTGAGAGCTGGTGGTGGCTTTGGACAGCTGTGGTCAGGCTTTGAAGATCCAGCTCTGGCTCTAAATGCACCTTAAGCATCCTATTATTCAAAGTAATATGTGTGTGTGGGGGGAAGGAATCTAATATTTTAGGTGCAGCATCTCTTTGGGGAGAAACAAAGCACAGAAGAGAATGGAGAACAGAAGAAACAGAAGCGTCTGTTTGGGGCTGGGTGGATTAATTTACTTTAACATCTCCCAAAATGCCTCTAATTCCACCCTAGAGCATCTTTCTGAGGAAGAGAAATAAAGGACATACATTTTCTTTGCGTTAGGCATTTTGGCAATGCGATATTTAGTCCCTCTCTAAGGCTGATGTGCCTCAACCTTGTGCAAGCGCAGAGGAGACAGGAAACCAAGGGGAAGGGAGGTGAGGCAGCTCGGGCAAAAACTGCAGGCAGGCGCTGGCTCCTGCGCTGTCTTTCCTGGGGACACGGGCTGCGGGAAGTGTGAAGGCTGCCTTGATTTTGGAAGCTGAGAAGAAAAATATCAGCACAGAAAAAAGAACCAAGCCACATTGAACAAGTTACCGAAATGAATTTAAAAGGGGAAAAGAAACGTGCCGTGGTTTTGGTTTTCAGTCCAAACCACATAAATTTGACCCGCTAACACCGGCCAAGTGGAAGTCACAGATCCATTACCCATGAACTCAAGGAACGTCCATCTGGGTCCAACTGCTGGGGCTCACGCCCAGGCTGCTGGAGAAGCAGCTGCACGTGGTGGGCATTTGGTGACTTATAGCCCTACGATGGCAACCCCTAGGGAAGGTCCAGCGGCAAGGTTAAACCAAACAAAAAGTCTGGGCTGGAACGAAGTAGCACCTACTCCTTCCCTTGGCCAAGCTCCATCAGCAAACGGCTCTTCCCTGCAGCCTTCAACAGTCTACAGCTGCGAGATTACTGCTGGGTCGTAATTTCACGGCATCTCTGTGGTATTTAGTAAAAGGACCCAATTAAACCTTTAAAAGCAACAAGCTTCTTGGAAAATGAAGTACTGTTATCCGAAGAAGCAACTTGATAAATATCTCCAGTAGAGATAATTAAGCAGAAGAACTACTTTCATTTGCATGCCGCACAGCCAGCTCCTTGTCATGGTGCAGAGCCACGGATTCAAATGTTTAGTGAAGCGATGGTCTTCTGCTCTGTATGAGAACACCATTTATGTGTTACAAGAAGAGGGATTTTTTTCCCAACTTGTTTTTAATTTCCTGCTAAACAACGTTCTAAAAATAAGCATTTGGCATCCATCAAAATGCTTTGCTCTAATTATAACTCTATTTTACTTATTGCAAAAAAATGTAAATATCCTGTGTTGGAGTACTCCATTTTTTCTATCCCCATCCTCCCCAAAATGAAATGCATTTATATACTCCTTCCTATGATATATTTTGCTCTCAAGAAACCTGCATTTTCCTATAGAGAAGCTGTGCTGGAATATTTCCAACAAACTCTACTCCAGCGTAATAAGAAACTGCAGCTGACGCCCCATTAATAACATGCATTTGCAGAAAAGGCAATTTGCACAAGTGCCAACAGAAAAACAATCAAGAATTTAAAAGGAAACAACATGTTGGGCTTGTTGCTTCTGTAGATGACCTCCTGGAAGAGAATTGGACCAGAATAAGAAAATGGGCAAGCTTGCATTAAAACAAACAATACTTTGCAATAAAATAAACAATATTTTCTTTAAATTCTAACATTGGGGGGGGGGAAAGGCTGAAAAGGCTCTTGGAAAGGGACTTTTATGATTGAGTATATTAAAAATACCCAAGTAACTATTGGATTCACATGAGCAACTCCCCACTAGAGAGAAAGGAAGCTGATGTGCTCTGGTTTGACTGGGAAAAGGACCTTTGCATTGGGTTGCAGTCCTCAGCGTCCAAAGGCATGAGGCCATAGGAAGAGAAATCACTAGTAAATTGCTCATAAAAACATACGATTTGCTGCCAATATGTTTAAAACAGTTCCAAACCGGCGAGTTGAAAGGAAGAGGAGGAAAAAGGAAAGGGCCAGGGAGGCTGAGAGATGGGGGGCAAGAGGAAGGGGCTGCGATGGTGGGGGATGGCAGACCCCTGGGGATGGACGGAGCACGCCAAGGGGCTCCAGCCCGTTCTGCAAAACCGGGATGGCTGGTTGCTTGAAATCCTTCATTTCAGCCTCTCCATTTGGTTTCGTTACCACTTCGCCTTTTCCTTGCAAGGAATGACCCTGCAAGCAGGCTGGATGTGACCCCCAAGGTGGGGAGGGGGAGAGCGTGGCTGCTCCCTGTCTGTCCCCCTCGTCACAAATTTTAGAGACAAAGAAACTCTTTTTTGACGCATCTTGCCTATTCGCAGATGAAAGGGGCTGTTGTTAATTATCTCCATCCCTTTCTCTTCATCAGGAGGCAACTGGGACCCGGGGAGCTGTGGGGTGGGGGAAACACACACAGGCAGGGCGGCGGGAGAGTCATCGGCTCCGGTTTACTTCCATCCTCCAAAATCCACCCACAGCGCTCCAACCTGCCCCTGGTGCAGTCAAACAACAAAAGAAAGCCCAGAAAAAGTTGCCAGAGAATGGCATGTATCAAACCTAACGGGCTTTCGCTGAAGGCTTGAGATTCACACTTTGCAGAGGCTGTTTGTGTTTCCTGTTCCTTGAAATCAGTTGAATTCCATTAATACAAAGGGCAAGAAAACAGGATTTTTGTTTGGGGGAGGGTGAGGGGAAAGAAGCTTCAACTCTGATCCTCCAGCCCAGTTTTCTCATCAGAAACCAGCCCAAAAATGAAAAAAAAACCAAAACCCTTTCCCAACTGCTCTTCTTGCAATTAGGGAGCGATCAGCTGCCAAAGTGTGTGCCTGGGGCTTCGCTTTCCCTAAACTGTTTATTTTATTGGAGCACAGATCACATTTGGAAGAGTTTAGGCAGGCAGAGGTCCCCTATTGCCTGTGCTGCTCTGATGAGAGCCAGAGCATGAGACGCAGCCGCCAGCCCGGCTCCCGCGGTCCCTGCTTGTCCCTCGTGCTGTATGGGAAGAGGTTTTCTCCATGGCCAGGAGCTGATATCACCTCCCATTTTCCTCTCGCCTCCCCAATCCTTGCCACATCTTCCATTTCAAGCCAAACCCCTGCCCTTCCCATCACCATCCTGACACCTCCGGTGTCTAAAGAGAGGCTTTGAATCATGACGCGGGTCCTGATGCTCCCGTAGGTGGATCAAAGGGAAACCACCTACTTCTGTTTCAGCCTGACCCTGGACACGTTTCATACAGCTGTTTTTTTGGGACACACACACACACACGCATACTGCTTCCCCCACCCATGGCGGGGGATGGACAAGCCTACAGCTGTCCCACAGCTATGGGGCTGGTGTCCTCCAGGGTGACTTTTACCTAATGTTTGGCCTTGCTATCAGTTTTTAATTGCAATTTGCACATCTTCTGAGCCAAAAAAAAATTTATGTCCTGCATGGCTTTCAATAAACTGACATGATGTTGGCCAAGGAAGCCCTCGTACTGTCACCGTCCTGCTTCCCTGCAGGGGCATAAGATACTCATGGAGGGAGGAGACCCTGGGGATTAGGCAGTGTTAAGCTAATGAGACCTGACCGGTGTGTGACTGCTTCCCCGAGCCCCCCCTGCACCGGGAGATGCAATCTGCTTCACATTATCGTGCACGGAAAATAATGGGTCCTACTCAGCACAGCAGAACAGAGCGAGCATTGTAACCCCAGCTTTCATCAGCTGAGGAATAACAGGATACAACCTGATCCACTACTAATTCCCTGCTCGTGTCTTCAAAAGAAAAAGGGATGTTTTTTTGTAGCTTTTTCACATTCTGTTCTGATGAGAAGGTTTAATAGTACCCCTGTCCTCCTCTCTTTATAAGTACAGCAGAAAGTTGCTCGACGGAGCAGGGGCTTGAACCTGCTTTATCTGCATCCCGTAGGTTCCTTTTCCTGCTGGGCACGGTTTCTCGTGCAGCTTTGCTACCCGCTCATAAAGTTATTTCATTTTGACAGACCCTTTCCACGACCCTTTCCTCGGGGTCAGCAGAAAGCAGCCGCTACCGTTTCTGGGGCTGCAAAGCCAAACAACAGCCGACGATGAGTGTCTTTAACTGCCCAAAGAACACCCGCTCTTCCTCCAGCACTTCATTCCTTTTGGCAGATTATTTCCCCGCTAATGTGGGGGATTTCAGCATTCATCTTCCCTAAAAAAATGAAACCCGAGCTAATATCGGAGGTGAAGCTGGGCGTAACGGAGAAGTCATTTCATATGCTGCTCTTTACAGCCAACCATCAGTGCTGCCCACCTCCCCCAGTCCCTGCGGCACTGCCAATTCTTCCGGACAAGCAGGAAAACCACAAAAACCTTCCCAGAATTGTCCCTGACTGGCTGTGTAACCTACTCGCTTTTCTGATAAAGGACAGGCCCCGCTATCAGCTGTATCAATAAAATTACAAACCAGTCACCCTCTCCCATTCAGCTTTCCGAACGCAAACATTTTGCCCTTTTTTCTGTTTTCTGTACCCATCAGGGATGAGGTTTCGGGCCGCTGTGTTCCGAGCTGGCTGTTAGAGACGCGATGCTGGAGAGATCAGCACAACAACAAATCTTCCCAAGGTAAGTAATTTGTCCATATTATGTGAACACACACATATATTTTTTCCAAGTCTCCAACTCATCATCTTCGGGATTTTAGCACTCAGTGGCCAGCAGGACCCAAGAGCTGATTAAATCAGGGAATGCAGGAGAGGCCTCGCTCCAGATGGGCACTTCTTTTAGGCAAAATGCTGCCAAGGAACACAGCAAGGTGAGAAGTGACCTTCACAAGACAGTGAGCACACGAGGATGGCTTCCTCTCCCACAAAAAAACAGTTTCCCAGTCCGGCGTTAATCCTGGACAAGGGGAGGGTGAAACACCTGGAAGAACATACTGCCACTCTGGGCTAAACGTTGCTAGACAAAAGAAATCAGTCTTGGGGCTGAACGCTTTGTTCCTCAGGGACTGGGATGTGTCAAAACACAAGCTGCCGTGCGCTGGCAAGATACGCCAAAGCCAAAGCTGAGAACTAACACAGGCAGGGTCTGCACTCTGCAGTCTGGTCTCCCTTTTCTTGGAGGTGCCAACCAGCCCCTTTTGAGATGCAAAAGATCCTTCTGGACTTTCCTGAGCGCTGTTGGGATGCTTGGCCCGTGGCCGAGGAGGGGCTTTTTTCTCCACCCCATCACCCATGAGCCAAGGGACTACACCACGTCTAATCATATAGAATAGTTTGGGTTGGAAGGGACCTTTACTACTTTACTAAGGCCATCTACTCCAACTCCGCTGCAATGAGCAGGGACATCTTCCACTACATCAGGCTGCTCAGAGCCCCATCCAACCTAACCCGGAATGTTTCCAGGGATGCGGCATCCACCACCTCTCCGGGCAATGGATTCCAGTGTTTCACCACCCTCAGTGTAAACAATTTCTTCTTTATACCTCGTCTAAATCTTCCCTCTTTTAGCTTAAAGCCATCACCCCTTGTCCTATCGCAACAGGCCCTACTAAAAAGTCTGCCCCCATCTTTCTTATAAGCCCCCTTTAAGTGCTGGAAGGTCTCCCCGGAGCCTTCTCTTCTCCAGGCTGAACAACCCCAACTCTCTCAGCCTGTCTTTGTAGGAGAGATGCTCCACCCCTCTGGTCATCTCCGTGGCCTCCTCTGGACCCGCTCCAACAGGTCCACGTCCTTCTCATGCTGAGGGCTCCAGAGCTGGACACAGTACTCCAGGGGGGTCTCCCCAGAGCGCAGCAGAGGGGCAGAACCCCCTCCCTCGCCCTGCTGGCCACGCTGCTGGGGACGCAGCCCGGGACGCCAGTGGCTTTCTGGGCTGCTGGTGCACATTGCCAGCTCATGTCCAGCTTTTCATCCACCCCAAGTCCTCCTCGGCGGGGCTGCTCTCCATCCCTAACGATGAAGTGTCAAACTGGAAGGGGATGAGTCAGGTCTGTGTCTGGGTCACCCGTGGGGTGAGCGGGGACCTCAGGGCTGGGCTCCCGAGGGACAGATGGACATGCCTGTTTATAAGCAACCGGATCAACCAGTAGCTGGGCTTGAGACGCAGGAGCCCGTGCCAGGAAAGTTCCAGCCGAGCTGGCTGCCGGCACGCACGCTCTCTTCATCACAGCCCTGCTGTGACCTGCACCCAGTTGCTCACATCTCCTCGTGCCCGGCTTGCAGCCTTCTCCGGTCTAACCCTCCCCGCCTGGGCTGTCCCACTCCTGCCAGCCCCACAGCAATGCACACCAAAAAAAAAGAAACAACCCAGATCCAGCCGAAATACACCTCGGTGTCCCTTCGAAATGCTCGATGCCCAGATGCCACCATCCAAAACCTTCGTGCTGAAAACCTCGGTCCAGCCCTTCTCCTCCCCACGGCAGCAAGGAGCAGCGCCGCTTCCAGCGCTCTTACCACCGTCCTCCTTCGCACCGCTATTTTAAAGCATTATTTTCATTCAAAGAGAGCAGCCGTGGGCTCGAGAGGTGGAAACTCGCCCCGACAGTGAGTCAGAGCCTCAAGTCAAAGTGATGGATGAGCTCACTAAACACCTCCATTTACCACCGCTAACGATGCACGATGTGAAAGGGCTTGAAAAAAAAAATTTAAAAGCCTCTATCAAAGCTTCATCATAAAGCTTGATTCTCCTAATTGGGAAATATAGCTGGGGGTGACAGCCACGCTGGGGCTGGCTGGTAATTAGATGGGCATTGCTGCTTGGGGGAGCGATGGCTTTCCTGCGAGGTGGCAGGAGACCAGCCCCGGTGCGGGAGCAGCCGCCGGGCCCCGGGCAAGGGAGAGAATTGCCCCTCACCGGCTAAAAAGGGACTAAGGCAGCGGCTGTTTTAGACAAGACGAATAATTACAGGGTGTTTGGAGGACTTCCAAGGCAGGGAGGAAACGCGCGTGTGTGGGGATTCGTTATTTCACCAGCTGATTCCCTCATTTAATAACAATTTCTCCTAGTTGATTCCCCGCTCCGCAGCCCAAGTTGTGAGGACAGATTTAAATAATCACTGCCATGTGTCAAAAGCAAAACTAATTTCTACTCCCCCTGGCAGCAGAGGAAGCGGAGGAGTAATTATTAAAAGAAAATAAATTAAAAAAATCACACTTTTCGCAGTCAAAAGCCTTTTCTAATCAGGCACAGGACTAGAAAATATATTCAGGGGACCACAAGCACAAGGAGGTGGGATGGATGTTCCCTCCAGAGGCAGGAAAGCTACTGGGTTATTCCTTGGGCCAGCTGCAGGAGAGGAGAGGAAGGAGGAGGCGGAGGGTGGCTCGAAAAGGAGGTTTGAAATCACAGATAGTGCCTGTGACTACCACCTGTAGCTTTTAAGGCCGCAGCAAGAGTGTGAGCGAGCTCAGAAAAGCACAGAGGCAGGAAGGGATGTCCTGCTGCTCTAAGTCACCTCATCCCAGCCTCACTGCCACGTGTTTTTTTCTACTGAAGGATATTTTCTAGTACTTCTGGCTGTCAGTTCATTTGCTCAGTGAGGGAACAGCAAAGGCAATTCAAGCACTTGCCAGGGTCAATATCCATCAGTGGGGGGGGAAAAAAAACAACGGGACTCCACAGTTTGGTTTAATTATTTCAAATTGTGGAGCAACCCAGATGACTTGTGGAGGGCAACGAACAGGGTAAGGGCTCGTTTTACAGAGTGAGTCAATGGAAAACCTTAAGCCCCTTCCAACGCGACAGCTTGCCCTGTAGCACTTACCTGGGTGGCGTTTCAATATGCATGCATTATTTACAGTTTAGCTCCAACAGCTTAAAAAGTAGGTCTCTGCTAACGCCAACTCCTTCCGACGGAGCAAGGTGTGACGGGGCTGGCACGGCAGCTCGGCCGGCGCATGGGAAGCAGCCGCAGCCTTGCCGCGATTAATCACGTAGCTGTAAGGGATAACCTCTCCACCAGCAAAACGACAGCCAGGAGATGCCATCCATCCCAGCTCGCCGGCAATTACCCTTCAGCTGCACAGAGGAGGGGGACAGACCGACCGAGCCAGGACGCGCTGATGTTGGATGACGTGGGTGAAGCCAGGGAGGGAGCCGGTTACGCACCGAAAGGTTTAGGAGGTTGGATGCGTCACAGGAATAGAGACCAGAACCCCGGATCATAACTGGGAAGCCTTAGTTGCAACAGGTCTCATTTGAATCTGCTGAACAGTCGCAGGGGTAACAACCACACGTTTGCCTTTCCTGCGCTCTGTAACGCTGTAAATGAGATCCTTAATGCTGCCCAGCAAAGCCCCCGAAACCAGCAGACACCAACCCGAGGGCATCGAGCCCCACAGCGTGACTCTGACCTCCTGAGTGATGCTTTACAGCCGCTGTCGGCTGTGTCCCAGCCAAAAATCAACGCCTTCTTTCAAAACATCCCCGCCAGGAGTTATTTCAGGCAGGAGAAATCCCTCTGCAGAAGAACTTGCTCTTGGTAAGCAAAGGGGGGCTTCCCCCAGCAGCAAGCTCTTGGTGGCCCAGGCAAATTCCCTATTCCCAAGTCAAACTACACATTACAAATTACACAAATTACTCCAACCCCACGTGTCCGAGATGCCAGAACCAGACTTTGCTGCTGAGCCACATTCTCCCAAATGGCCAAACCTGTCTGCTCGACCCACCAGCGACTGGCAGCCCCGAACCTCGAGCTGACATTTTCAGATTAGGCGGATGCTCATCCCACCTCGCGTGGCACAAAAGCTCTCTTCCTTTGCATCCGGTGTCTCCAGCTCTCGTGCTCCGAGCGCTGCATCATCACACTCGCCTACATTTTGTTTTCCCCAGATTTGCTGAAAGCTTCCAAATTCACACCCAGGCTCAGCGCCTAATAATCTGTTTGCATACCCGTGTCACGAGGTCTGGAAAGCGTCCCCAGGCAGCCACGGTACTTTCCGATAAAGTGAGGACACCGTGCTCCCTTCCCATGGCTATGAGCCCTCTGCAAGCAGAAGCGCTCTCAGTGCCTCTCCGTCAGCTGCCAAAAAGGCTTTTTGGGACGTGCAGCGTTGGGATTTGGCCTGTTTAATCACTGAGTCACCTGTCCTAAATCTCATCGGTCCAGCTATCGCCAGAGCCAAAGCAGCGAGCGAATGCGAATGCTTTCCCCCACTCCCTTGCTTCAGCAGAGCCATGCTTGCTGCTAACATGCCGGAGATTTTAGGGGAAACGTGGTTCGGGTTGCCCATGGCCCTCTTGGCCCCACACTGCTTCGGAAGCTGTGCCAGGTCGGCAGCAAACCAACCCCATACATCAGACCTCAGGGCTGCCCTCTTACCTCTGGGGGTTTCTCCGCACCGGTGGCAGCAGCTGGAGCTTAAGGCTTGATGCTGCAAAGCGCAAACATGCTATAAATGCTCCCAGTGCAGGAGCTGGGGTGCACTTTTCTTCTGACAACTCTATTAGATGGGATGGGAAGGAGAAGAGAAAAGAAGAGGAAAGGGAAAAGGGAAAGGGAAGGGGAAGGGGAAGGGGANAGAGAAGAGAAGAGAAGAGAAGAGAAGAGAAGAGAAGAGAAGAGAAGAGAAGAGAAGAGAAGAGAAGAGAAGAGAAGAGAAGAGAAGAGAAGAGAAGAGAAGAGAAGAGAAGAGAAGAGAAGAGAAGAGAAGAGAAGAGAAGAGAAGAGAAGAGAAGAGAAGAGAAGAGAAGAGAAGAGAAGAGAAGAGAAGAGAAGAGAAGAGAAGAGAAGAGAAGAGAAGAGAAGAGAAGAGAAGAGAAGAGAAGAGAAGAGAAGAGAAGAGAAGAGAAGAGAAGAGAAGAGAAGAGAAGAGAAGAGAAGAGAAGAGAAGAGAAGAGAAGAGAAGAGAAGAGAAGAGAAGAGAAGAGAAGAGAAGAGAAGAGAAGAGAAGAGAAGAGAAGAGAAGAGAAGAGAAGAGAAGAGAAGAGAAGAGAAGAGAAGAGAAGAGAAGAGAAGAGAAGAGAAGAGAAGAGAAGAGAAGAGAAGAGAAGAGAAGAGAAGAGAAGAGAAGAGAAGAGAAGAGAAGAGAAGAGAAGAGAAGAGAAGAGAAGAGAAGAGAAGAGAAGAGAAGAGAAGAGAAGAGAAGAGAAGAGAAGAGAAGAGAAGAGAAGAGAAGAGAAGAGAAGAGAAGAGAAGAGAAGAGAAGAGAGAAGAGAAATAGGAATAGAATAGAAATAGGAATAGAACAGAATAGAATATTTCAGTTGGAAGGTTCCTACAACTATCATCTAGTCCAAGTGCCTGACCACTTCAGGGCTGACCAAAAGTTAAAGCATATTATTAAAGGCGTTGTGCAAATGTCTCAAACACTGACAGGCTGAGGGCATCGACCACCTCTCTAGGAAGCCTGTGCCAGGGTTTGAATGCACCGGTCTGGCGTGCAAAGGGGCACAGCATCCCTCGCTCACGCACACAGGTACGGGCGGCCGTGCCTTGTCCCAGCAAACCCCTCCGGGGCAGCGAGGTCGAACAGCACCGTGCTCTCCGGAGTCGTGCCAGCCCATTTGTAACCCGCCGGCCTGCAATAAACAGCCTGATGGATCATCTGGTTTCAGCCAGATGACTTTAACACGCTGAGCATCTGGGAAATTTAACCCGTTGCACAAACAGGGCCCCACGGCGAGCAGCCCTCGGCTGGGAATGCTTCGGGCAGTGCCCAGCAACGCTCCCTCCTTCCAGATGCTGCGGCAACATATCAAATATATCATAACAAATAACTCATTGCCATCCCAAACTTGCCGATCTGTTAGCCAGATAACTCTCAGTGGAAATGAAGAACAAAACCGGTGATTTCACCAGCTGCTCGCCCTCCCCGTTTGGTGTGTTTTGGGTGCGCAAATGCCCACGTTTCCTGGCAAACACGGGGAGCAGACCCGACAGCTCTCGCCCCGACAGGCGCAGGAGAAGCCAAATTTTCCCTGAATACCAGCAACAAGCAAACAGGATGGCAGCTTCTTTAACTGCCACCAACAGCACGTCGCAGAATTATTTCTTAATCACAGCCCTGACAAATATTTGCTCCCCTGGATTTGCAGTGCTTCACCTTTCCCCCCACATCAGGCATTTAATTTGCTCGCTGTTTAGTCCCGTTTTCATTGCGCCAAAGGTCATCCCAGTGTCTCTGACTCTTTAAATTCAACAACAAACATCGCAGCACTTTCCTTTCAAGCCTCTCTGCTTCCCCCGGGAAAGACAGGTCACCCTGTCGCCTGGTGCAGACTGACGTGCGCTGACATGTCAAGGGACCCAGGCAGGGGGACACCCCAGGCTCGGTTGGCATCGGAGCGCTTCTCCTCTCTGCAAGGCATCTCAAGGGCTTTTTCTCCCAGGCTGGATCCTGTCTCGGCTCAGTCACCGCACAGATTTCCTCTGAGAACTGCACTTTTAACTGTTGAGGGCTCTCCAAAGCACACGAGCAAGCAGAAATAGGTCTGCCCTGCTGGAGACAGATGAATCATATAATGGTTTGGGTTGGAAGGGACCTCGAAGATCATCCCGTTCCAACCCCCCTGCCCTGGGCAGGGACACCTCCCCCCAGCCCAGGTTGCTCCCAGCCCCGTCCATCCTGGCCTTGAACACCTCCAGGGATGGGGCAGCCACAGCTTCTCGGGGAAACCTGCGCCAGTCCCTCACCACCCTCAGAATGAAAAATTTCTACCTAATATCTGTTCTAAATCTCCCTCCTTCCAGTTTGAAGCCATTCCCTCTCATACTATCACTACATGGCCTTGTAAAAAGTCCCTCTCCAGCCTTCCTGTAGGTGTCCTTCAGATACTGGAAGGCCGCAATGAGGTCTCCCCGGAGCCTTCTCTTCTCCAGGCTGAACACCCCCAACTCTCTCAGCCTGTCTTCGTAGGAGAGGTGCTCCAGCCCTCTGATCACCTTCGTGGTCTCCTCTGCACCCGCTCCAACAGATCCACGTCCTTCTCACGTTGAGGGCTCCAGAGCTGGATGCAATATTTCAGGTGGGGGTCTCATGAGAGTGGGGTAGAGGGACAGAACCCCCTCCCTCGCCCTGCTGCCCACGCTTCTTTTGATGCAGCCCAGGATACGGTTGGCTTTCTGGGCTGCGAGCGCACAGTGCCGGCTCGTGTTGAGCTTCCCAACAGATGAAGCAGGCTGAAAAATCCCAGTGATGGAAGGGCAGGCTCGGGACCAAGCACTGGTCGTATTTGGGTTCTTCCTTGAAAAGGAGAAGGGTTTTTCTGACCCACGCAGAGGAAGCGATGCAAGCCCAAGCCAAGAGATGATCAGTTCAGCTTCCTCACTGTGTTATGCTGCTCTGATGGGTTCCCACTTTGTTCCCTGTTTTTCTCTATGAGGACAGAAGGGCAGGGATGCGTTAGGTGAATTACAGCCTGGAGCAAATCTCTGCAGCTCTAAGCGAACTGGGGGATGCTGCAGACCCTGGAAAAATCTCACCTCCGCTGTTAAGAGATATTAGTTGTTTAACTTAAATAAGTAAGTTTTAATTAGAATAAAATACTTGGGGTTACAATATGGCGTGATCTATGCTGTTTGCCTAGCTTTACTTGGCATGAGTAGCTAGATTCGCAGAAGCCTTTAGGCCACAATAGAGTTAATTTCCTTAGTAATTTTCCTAGCAGCTGGTACAGTGCTGTATTTAGTCTTTTAGTATGAGGAAAACGTGGATAACACACTGACGCTTTGGTAGCGTTTTTCCCTAAGTCTGGGACTTTTCAGTTCCCGTGTCCTGCCAGCGAGCACGGCTGCACAAGAACTGTAAACCAGAAGATAAGGAGGTGATAACCCTCAGCAGAGATGGCAAATCAACAGGATCAGAGCAGTCAACGGCCGGCCTGCCTGGACACAGGGAAACAGAATCCAAGAAGATGTTAGGAGACCCCAGACCAAAAATGACCATTGGACTAAACGACCGTGAAGAGCACGTGAGGGGGGGTGTATATGCTTGATGATCTTGAAGGTGCCTTCCAGCCTAGATGATTCTATGACTCTGTAGATCGCAGGGGTATAAATGCCCAGGGATTTCTTTGTTTGAGGTCCCTCTCTGGAGGCACCCAGCCCAGGCTGATCCCGCTGCTGTACCTTTCGATGAAATTATTTATTTTTATAAAATCCCACGCCTGAGACTCTGCTGCGGGAAACCTGTGGTCGAGCCTGAAGAAGGAAGGAGCGCGCCTGAGAGTGGGCGTGTGTGTGTGGGGGGGGGGAGTGGAAAGGGGCACCCATCAGCTCCTGGGGGTGACCTGCTGCGAAGGGACCCTGGTCCGGGCAGTGACAGACTCGGGTGATGAGTCTGTGACTCCTGGGATGGTGCGGGAATGCTCCGGCAGCGGCTTCTCCTCTAACACTGCACTGATGCTTGGTAGCATTAAAAGAATAACCGTTCTGGGTCACATCAAGGTCTACCGAGTCCAGATCCTGCACCTGCATATTAGTTAATGTTTAGGTAAAGGATCTAGGGCTTTATTCAGTTATTCCTCCCTGGCAAATCCTCCCAGCTTCCCGTGCTTTAGAGACTTCTTGAGCCAGAGATTGAGCCTAAACTATGGTGTTTAATGGCCACCGATGAAGCTGCCCTTAATCGCTTTCTGCTTTTTGGCCCTTCAACATCGTTTGATGGGGAGAGCTGGCTGAAAAAGCAATTCCTTCCGTTTGTTTCCAGCCTGCTACTTGCTGATGTTGAAGTTTTGCTGTAACGATGGCACAATCATTCACAGCTGCTTAGCTCAGGGAAGCTGGGAGCCGGCTCAGAGCATCCTCGCTGCACTGTCAGGTTCATCCCTCCCTGTCTGATGGACACACGCTGATTCAGGGTTAAAGTGCACACCAGGGACAACGTAACGCCCTGGTATTTATACCCCACTAGCCTTAAAAGAGCATTATTTAAAGCAAAAGCCACTTACTGCTGTATATTATTGACTTTAAAATGACTTAGCTTTTTTTTTTTCAGTCCTCTCTCACCTAGCAGACATACATCTTTCTCCAACTGGATGAAATCCTTCCCTTCTTCCCACCCGGCTCAGCCTGTGCTGCTGACCTGCGGTGGATGATTGCCGGCCTATTCATCCCCTTCTCTCCAACATCACAAGCCGCTCCCACAAGAAGGACAAAACATTTTGCTAAGGTTTTCGCATGGTCACAAAACGCCGGGCCCGCCAGACAGGATGTCTTCACGTTAAACAGCATTTTTTGAGAAGGCATTCATCACATTTTCTACGGAGCAAGGGCGAGTGCTGCGATGCACGCCCAGCTGTACATCTCAGCAGGGTGTCCTCGAAGGGTCGTGATTTCCCAGGGATAAGTGGCTCCCAACAGCCAGGCTGGCGCCAGTGGGGACGGGGCAGCTGCCCAACGCCGTGCGGGGCCAGGGCGCAGCCACCGCCGCTCGCCAGCATCTCCCTCTTTTTTGGGAAGCGGCTTAGCCATATTTAACCCCAGGCTTAACCTGCCCACCCTACTCGCTCACGCTTGGGGTGCCGGTGTGGAGCAAAAAAATTCTGGCCAGCTACCTCAGTGCATGCAAAGAACCAGCCCCCAAAAGCTTGCTCCAGCTCAGCTGTCTTGGAAAACGGACTCTCCTCAAATAAAGCAGCCCCTGACCAGGCAGTTTTGAAGCCACATAGACCAAGAGAGCAAAAATACAGAAGGCACTGTGCTTCCAGCCATGCACGTGCCAAAGGGAATAAATTCAAGAGGCAGGAGCCCAGAAGCAGCATCATGCGGAGGAGCACGGAGAACAGAACAACTGACAAGTCAAATCATGGTTGTTTCAATCCCAGCTATAAAAGAGAGATAAAGTCATATCTTGAGGAACTTCAACAAGTCCAAAAAGTCCTGGATTGGCAGATGTAGGAAATGCCCTGTGGCCACGAACAAGACAGAGGCGAGGAGGACAGAGGTGATGAAAAGTGCGCTCCTGGGATACGCACTGTAAAATCACCCATATCCAAATATTTCTCCCAACTCCTTATTGTCTCCTGGTACCCTCGAAAGGTTCCTTTTTTTTTTCTTTTTTGTTTCACCAGGGTGTATGCCTTGGACCACAGCAAACCTGCTCGTTCACCGTGCTGTGCGTGGCGAGGAGCCGAATCAATCAGCCGATCGCAGTGCTGCTGGAAGACGGCTGCCTCCCAGTGTTGCAACGCTTTCCAGACATTTCTGCCAAACTGTGGAAAATACTCTGGTTTTACATATGTTGGCCGAGTGCCGCGTGTACCAGACCAAACCAAGGGTGAGCACCTCCCGAAGGAGCTGCTGGAGGCCATACCTGCGTGCCAGGCACCCTCAGCACTGCCCGATGCCGCTGTCACCCACGGGATTTGCTCCACAGGGGCTGAGCCGGCTCCCGTCTGTCTGACACAGGGGTTAACGCCGCAACTCATCCCGCTATTGCTCTCATTACTGGGGCAGTTCATTAATAAGGCTGAGCAAAGTGCTTTATCAGTCGGAGACCAAATGCCTTAGAAGAAAGGCCAAGCAAATAGACAAAATGAGATAAGCGGGATGCCGAATGCACCACGGGTGGGGTGATGCTGGTGACGGGTGGCACCGCTGACCGCAGCTGCCTGGCAGCCCCGCGGGGGGCAGACCGGAGACGGCCTCAAGCTGCAATATCTCTCAGGACATCTCTGACAGCAGCCAAGGGAGAGGGGTTTACTGTCTTGCTCATCCTCCCCATGCTTTCCACTCTCTCTCTCCCAAAATCTTAGCTCCCTTCTGACTTCTTCTGTGTCGCTCCAGGTCTTCCCATCACATTAAGTCATCCTTCCATTACCGGAGGATTACTCAGCCCCCGTGGTCAACCCTCACCGTTCCCGGCGCTCACGCAGGGACACCCCTTTGCATCAAGCACATCTGCTGCCTGAGGACTTCCTCCTGCACAGCCAACAGCTGGCACAGTGACGAGGGACAAGCAGGCATTAGACTCTTACGGTGGTCATTCAACATTTCCAGAGGAAAGTCTGGTCTGCCTCGGCCAGGCTAGGATTTAAATGCTGAACCATAGCAATATGCGGAGATTAAATTCTAATTTCCAACCCTCTTGCTACAGACAATCGCAAAAGTAGGGTACGATAAGCTTGGAGATGGCCTCTCTTGTGCTCTTAGGGCAATTAAGAGAAAAAAAAAAAGAAGTAAATAACCGGAATATTTCTAATGCTGCAGGATAAACACAGGGAAAGGCTCCGCTCCGCCCCAGTAGAGCTCTTATTAACGATTGCCACGCACAGGCAGACAGCAGTTGGTATTTAGTGCCTACCCTGGGAAATGAATTGCTTTCCGCCTGCATCCAGACTGCAATCATCTCAGAGACAAACAGAGCTCTGTGCTACAGCCGCGGCCAACGCATGGACAGCCGGAGGTTCCTGGGAGCTCTGCGACAACATGCCTGGGCGAGGACAAGAGCAAACATCGGCAGCCTTCTGCTGTTGGGGGCACAGCTTGTCCCACCACATCTTTTTGAGCCATCACCAGGTATTTAGCTCCCAAGATGGATGTCAGCACAAGGACTTATAGACTCAATGACCACGCTGCAGCCACGAGGTTGCAAACCTTGGTGACTGTGATATGACCCAGCAAAGGTTCCGAAGATCCACCATAGTCAGGAGCACCTCTGTCCCTCACCCACGTCCTCCTGTGAGATGCGGGACTCTACCTGTAAGCCAGGGCCAAGCATCCTGCTGATGAAGCCTGACAGCCTCACCTCCCAGCCCCAGGCAGCCTGAAGCACCACTAAGAACCAGTTTTGCTTTTCACAGAATCCCAGACTGGTCAGGGTTGGAAGGGCCCTCTGGAGCTCCCCCAGTGCCACCCCCTGCCAGAGCAGGGGCACCTCCAGCAGTGGCACAGGACGGCGTCCAGGAGGGTTTGGAATGGCTCCAGAGTGGGAGACTCCCCCACCTCTCTGGGCAGCCTCTGCCACTGCTCTGCCACCCTCACAGGAAAGAAGTTCCTCCTTGGGTTTACATGGAACTTCCTATGGTCAAGTTTGTGCCCGTTACCTCTTGTCCTGTCACTGGGCACCAGTGAAAACAGACTGTCCCCATCCCCCTGGTACTCTCCCTTTAAGGATTTATAAGTATCGATAAGATCCCCCCTCAGTCTTCTTTTCTCCAGACTAAAAAGCCCCAAGTCCCTCAGCCTTTCCTCGTAAGAAAGATGCTCCAGTCCCCTCATCATCTCTGTAGCCCTTTGCTGGACCCTCTCCAGCAGTTCCCTGTCCTTCTTGAACCGGGGAGCCCACAACTGGACACAATTTCTCCATCCCAAACAACATGCACGAAGTCTCAGACTACGTAGGGAGGAGCAGAGGTTTGGAAATTGCCCGCTGCCCACGGCAAAGGCAGAGTGATTTGCAGCACACCCTGAAATCACAGCACCAGGCGATATCCCAGTCTGGGATTTGGAGCATTTGCTCCATGTATGGGATAGCGCTTTGCTGCTCTGTGCCTTTTGATCTCCGGGACAGCCGGGTAACATAGTGCAAAATTAAGTCCCATTGACATATACAGAAGAGATCACCCACTCACGGGTCCCAAAGGTCTCCAGCTCACAAATTCTCTGCTCTTCTGCAGCAGCTACCGGCACGCCCGCTGTGCACGCACACACAAACACATAGATGGGATTTTAATGATGAGGAGAGACTGCATAATTCCTGCTCCAGCCTCCTCCCACAGTGGATTTGTGTTGGATGCTCTGAAGAGACCGTTTGTTGCAGGAGCTACAACTTCTCCTATCGCTCGCCCACAAGCTCCCGCCAGCCGTGGAGGATTTTCATCTACAAATACTCATTCTCTTTCTGTTTTCAAAAGGAAGGGCACATTATTCATGCACCGGGCTTCCCCCCTGTGAAAACTCACAAGGGCTTTGTAGAGAAATGCAAGCAGGCACTGCAAGCAAGCAGGAAAAATCAGCACTCAGCACTTCTCCAGGACAGGAACGTTTTGTGCTCCTGATGAAATTAGGAGCGGGGCATTAAAAGATTGTTCCTACCAACAAAATAAGGCTGCTGAACCTGAGTTCATCACTAAATAAAAAAAACCCACGCTCCTCTTTTGATTGAAGAGGTCTCCGTACCTGGTTGCCAAGCGCAATGGAGAACATGGGTTAAAAACTGCCGCCGCCTGAAGGAGCCTCCTGACTTCCAAAAGCTGTCCCAAACTATTTGTTCGCACTGTTAGCCGGGTATTTTCAAGGTGATTTCTAATGATTTCACATCAGAGGGTCTTAAGAGAGCAAAGCGGGGAGTTCAGGCTGACTCCCAGGCGTAAAGGGGGACGCCGAAGCGTTCTTCCTTGGTGAAATGCATTTTTCCGGCATGTTTCCACCCCTCCTTTCACATCATGGGAAACAAAGCAATACCATGGAAAACCAAGCAAGCAGCGGTGCTGCGGTTGGAGGGGGTGAACTGGTTTGGGAAGAGCCAGGATGGGCAGCCCTCGGCATTCGGGTGCTACAGTCAAATGGGAGGTGGGAGCTCCGCCTCCTGCGGAGGTGAAACACCTCCACATTATTGCTGTGCCGATCCTGAAAAGAAGGGAGAAAAGCACATTTTCAGCTGCCTCCAGCAGCGAGGGACCGTGCCAGAGCCTCGCGGGGCTCCACTCAAACCCCATCAGTGTGTCGTCTCGGGCACTGCTGCCAAACTTTCCTATTCCTGCTCCTGTTGGATATCTTGGCAGGCTTCCATGGCACCATGCGTGATGCTCCGGTAACGCCTTTTGCAAAGCACTGGGCAAAAATGGCAGGGTGACACTGGGGGAGGCGGACTTCCGTATCCCACCACGGCAGGATGCAAAGGCAACGGGAGATGCTTGCAAGTGAGGAATGAGGGGTCCAGGAGAGGTGTTTGCACTTCCCCTTTCAGGGTTAAAAAGCAACACGTTGCTTTTATACCTGACTATGGTCTTGCTCAGGAAAAAGCAACTGGTCACACTCTTCCACTCTAAAGAAAAGAGGGGTTAACTTTTGGCGCAGATAGGGAGCAAGGCGGCCTCTTCCCAGGCACACCAGCACCCTTCTATGGGGAAAACCTATTGGGAGAAAACCAATTCTCTGCATTTCCCCTTGTGAAGCTGATTCCTGCCTCCCCAAAGCAGCAGACACAGCCCCATCCACCTCTCTGGCACAGCTGCTTTGGCAATGCCTGTTTTCCCAGCCCAACAGATCCCGTGGATGCGCAAACCCAAGCTTAAACCCCAAATATCTCCAATCCCACACGCACCGTGGACCTGAGTGCTGGGGACAAGGCAGGAGGATGAAGCAAGCAGGATTTTTGCCCTCAGCAGCAGTATTTCACGCCACGCTGATGGAGCTGCCATACCATGGATATGGCACACTGTGGCCGCTGGAGCAAACCCTGCGGATACCAGGAGCTGGAGGTATCAGCGCTTTAAACCAGCTCCAGGAGGGCTTACTTTCCACCCCGGGCTACCAAATGTCCTCCCTGACTTGTTGCTTTATCAGCAGCTGCTGCAAAACAATGTCCTGCAGGGCTAAACTCACGCTCGGTTCTTACCCAGGTGCTGCTGGGTCCCGGAGAATGCAGAAAGGGTTGCTGCATTTTTAGCCCTGCTTAGGGCTGGGAAAATCAAAGAAAAAACCCACAATATTCCGTCTTCCTTTATCATGCATAGCCCTGTAATTTGCACATATTACATGGAAAAGCACCTATTATGCAGGGGCTTTTACACCCCCAGTGCAGCTCCCATTGAGGCAGGGTCACAGGCAGTAATTTCCCTGCAGAAATGGATGGCAACAGAGAAAAAATACCTGTTTGCAGCTTTCACCCTATTCATACCAACCCTCACAGAGAGACAGAAAATGACAGCTACTGTTGGACACTTTTATGATTAAATATATCTTCCACCACAGAGAATTACAACCCCATTCAAGAGAACTTTCCTAACCTGTCCCGAGAGAAAAATCATGGCTTTCGAGCTGCAAAACTGTTGGAGCGGAGAAAAATCAACGCTGCCCAGTGGTGAGCCACAAGCCAGAACGTGTGAGGCTGCCAGGCCGCCATCCTCGGGGGATCGGGGCTCACCCTTTGCACTGGCAATGGAGTATTGAGGCTGCACATGAGTGGGACATCCCCATGGGTGCTTGGTTCAGTCCCTTAGGCGCGTTAAGAAAACAACAATGTAGAAAATTAAGCTTAAACTTTAAGAGAGCGAAAAAAAAGGTACCTTTTATTCAGGTCCTAAATCCATATGCAAGACCCTGAGAAGAGACCTGGCTTTTTCCAAATGCAAAGACCTCAGTGGTTCCCAGTTTGCTCATGCCACCTTCTTCAAACACTGCAGCTCCTTCCCTTTGCTGACCTTGTCCCTTCCTACCACTGTTATCTTAAGAACCCAATGGCTATTGTGGTAAAACACAATAAATTAGTATAAACAAGATTGTTCCTCGAGTGCCTTAGGAGCAATGTCATTTTTCTGCAGACTGACATGTTAGATTAATGCGTAACGAAGCAGGAATGCGGTTTAGCACGGACTAGTGCTGCTTGTTGAGTGGAGATGAAAGAACACTCTAAACCGGAATTTAGCTGAGCAAGATCTAGTGCGACAAAGCAATAAAGGGGCTTTTGGACTGGAATGAAGGAGAGATGCAGCCCAGAAAGCCCATAAACGAGGCGACTGCTGCTAAGGGCTGGGGGAAATGGAGTGGGGAAAACCACAGCAGCAGAGACGCAAGAAAGTGCAAGAAGAGACGTGAACGACGTGGCATCCCACTGAACGATGTGACATCCCATCAAACGATGTGATACCCCATTGCAGCGAGGCAGCCACAGGTCTAACTCCGACCCGCTTTGGAGCCCCAGCTTGAGCAGCGGAGAGCGACCATGCCCACTTCTTGCATCGGGAGGATGGATGGTATGAACAGGGAGGTAATGACACCTCCATTTCACCAAGAAACTCAGCTGGATAAAGGTATGCATCCGCTCCTCAGTCCATAACGGAAAGCTCCCTACCCTAGCTGGGTACCTACAGAAGTCGCGTTTGCGTTACCACTACAGGATTTGGCCCGTAGGGTTCAGGTGATCAGTGTTCACAAGCCAAATATGAAAAGACCCATGAAGCTGTGCCCTGCATGCACAGTGCCCACATGCCGCAGGCAATGTGTGGGCAGAGCTGGGTTCCACGCCAGCAAGTATGTCACAAAGAAGAGCAATGCTTGGATTTAGGAAAAAAAATACAAATAAATTATATCCCTGGTGTTACCAGAGCCAGCAAAGGATGTTGCCCTTGTTTAGACCAACTATGGGCACGATTCATCCTTTATGTACATAAATACTTGGGAAATAATTAAGATTCTCCATCAGCCATAAGAATGAGCTCACGCAGGGCTGTGGGAAAGCCGGCCAGCCACTCCATAGCGCTCCCGCAAAGAGAAACAGCAAACGGCCCCATTTCCTACAAATCCTCGTGCGGCGCGTTCCTGGTGCGGCCATGGAGCCGATCTCATACCAGGGCTGACATTCCTCTCACCCTGTGCTGTGCTAAACACTCCCAGCTGCTGCCCACATCTGCATCGCGTCCAAACCCGGCATCCAGGCTGGCCCTGCCACCAGCAAAAAGGACAAGTGGCAAAGAAGAGAGACTTGGCTGGAGCTAAGTAAAGCCACCTGAAAAACCCCTGTGAACCGAGGAAAAGAACCCCAAAACCAGATTCTTGCTCTTCACACATCCCAGCACCCAGGGGAGGATTTGCATGAGTGAGCGCTGGGAGCTCTGAAACATAAGATGGGTTCAGAAAGTGAAGAAAACGCCACGTTGGCTCACCCCGGTGCGGAATCCCCCCATACGCTCAGGGCAGGCACAGGCTTCCTTTTTGGGTGTTTCTTCACCTATTGCAGAGCAACAACAGAGTGCAGTGAAAAGGAGTCTCAAAAAAATCACATATTTAGGTCCAGATCGACCCCGCTTAATTCCAGCACTCAGATTGAGCTGCTCCACCCGAAATTCTTCCATGCTTCACACTCCAGTGGCATCAACAGGAACTGTGTGCAAAAAAGGGTTTTACCTGATGTAAAACGGGGGTAGATTTGGAGTTACGATATGAACCAACGATATTCCCTCAGACGCTGCCCACTGCTCAGCCTGGCGGGGCAGGCACCGCCACTCCATCCCCTCCCTGGTGCATCCCTGGCTCCTCGCTATCGCTCCCGTGCACAGCGGTAACACGGGCAGCAAATAAAGGTAACGCGCTGGCCACGACTCTCCGGGGATGGGAAAGACACAGCAAAGCCACAGAGGCCGTTTTCCCTGGGGAACACCTCCTCCCTCCCCACGAAGCGCACAAGCCCGTGCTCCAAAGCGGTTACGGACGTGCGGAGCTTTGATCACCAGTTTTGCCTTTGCGATGCTGAAGGCAAGCGCTTGGCAGCAGGAGGAGCAGGGAGATTCCAGGATCTAATTCAACTCTTGCTAGTTAAACGCTGGACTGTAATCGTGTCCCCAGGCAGAGCCAGAGATGTACAAATTACTTTAGCAGGCTGGTTTCATCCTCCTGCTATTGGCTACCCTACCAGGCAAAACGCTGATTTTCATCCTGGATGTTTAATATAAATATACGTGATTCAGAGGGAGGCATGGAGAGGGAGACAGCAAGCGAGAGACAGACAGATTTATAGTATGCAAAAAAAAGTAAGGTCATTTGGCACAGGTCTGGGTGCTCCGGTGCCAGGCGGCACAGCGGAGCAGAGCAGCCAACGCTGAGAGCTTCTCCCTCGATTTGGCTCTTCGCGTGCGCACACTGAATGTGATGCCTGGGGCGAGATGGAAACGGAAAGCGCCAGCCTCCCCCTCTGCCTACGCGGCAGCCTGCCTTGCCGTAGCACTACCGACAAAAAAAATCAGCTCCAATCCTCTCTATCATCTGTGCCCATCCTCCTCCTCTGGCTGCTCTGCTTATGATTATCACCTGTAACGAATACAGCAGTTGTGGAATAAAGAAAAGCAATTTTCCCTTGTAATTATTTCACCACATTTCTGGGGAGACTAATAACAGTTATTTGGCTTTGCTCAGCGCTCGGTCGCGCTGTGCCGGGGTGCGGGGTTCTCGCTCACCGTGCCGGCAAGACCTCGGCAGGGGTGCCAGGGGGTCCCAGGATGGGCTGGTCCAGGAGGGACTGATCCACCCCACCACTTACGGCTACGTCCCCCACTGCCCAGTGGAAATGCCAGCGGGCATTTAGTGAAGAAGGGATGCTGTCCCACTAAAAATTTGACTGTGGGCATCTGAGGAGGTGGCAATACAATGACATCTACCGCCCCTTCACAAGCCCTGAGCCAGAAGGGAGAAACGCCCCACTAGTGTCTGAGACTCCCTCCTTGATCCCAAAACTAGGGAAAGCTTTTAATCAAAGACAGGGAACAGCATTGCACTAACATGTCCATCTCCTACAAATGCACTCCCCACCGCCTCCAATCATAGGGATAATTAAACTCCAATTCCTTCCCAAACCCTTCCAACATGTCTAACCCAGCTGCAGGGAACCGGGGACTGTGGAGCATCAGGAGACGGGCGCAGCCGTGAGCCTGGAGAAATGATGCTTCTTAATGAAGCCACAGCACAGATTACGATGTGTGTGTTTCTGCTTGTTACGAGTCAGTGCACTAATGAGTGTGTCTCAGGCAGACAGGACCCAGGAGCACAATGCATCACAAAGATACAGACTTCTAATTAACAGAGTATTTTGGAGTAACTCCACAGCTCCAGACTCCAGGACAGGCTCCACCAATCCCTGCCATTGTGCTGCAATGCCTAATTATCGCAGGGAACCAGGGAGAGAGCCAAAACGCTCATTACAGGGTCAAGAATCACTGTGCAGGAGACAAGAGACCAGGTTTCCACGTCCAAAGCCCGTGGTTACGTGCTTCCCACGGATGCACCCTCCAGGCAGGTTGCAACACAGGACAGGTGCTGACTCCAAATTGTCCCTTTCTGACCCCAAATTTGTCTTGCAGGAGAGTGAGAAGCCTTCTTCTCCAACAAGAAAGAAAGAAAGTGAAAAGAAAGAGCAAGGAAAGAAAGAAAGAATCATAGAATTGCAGAATAGTTTGGGTTGGAAGGGACCTCCAAAGAGTCCAACTCCCCTGCAATAAGCTGGGACATCTTCCACTACATCAGGCTGCTCAGAGCCCCATCCAACCACCTCTCTGGGGAATGGATTCCAGTGTTTCACCACCCTCAGTGTAAACAATTTCTTCCTTATACCTCATCTAAATCTTCCCTCTTTTAGCTTAAAGCCATCACCCCTTGTCCTATCGCAACAGGCCTTACTAAAAAGTCGGTCCCCATCTTTTTTATAAGCCCTCTTTAAGTACTGGAAGGCCGCTATAAGGTCTCCCTGGAGCCTTCTCTTCTCCAGGCTGAACAACCCCAACTCTCTCAGCCTGTGCTCACAGCAGAGGGGCTCCAGCCCTCTGGTCATCTCCGTGGCCTCCTCTGGACCTGCTCCAACAGGTCCATGTCCTCCCTGTACTGAGGACTCCAGAGCTGGATGCAATACTGCAGGGGGGGGTCTCAGACCCCACCTGGAGAGCGAGGAGAAAGGAGAAGAAATGGCTTAAGAAAGCATCATTCACATGGTGCAGCCTGCGGACGTTACAAGGTCGGTACTGCAGGGAGAAGGAGAGGAGGGAAAGGAAAGATCATCGTCTCTTCTGCAGCAGCCCCTGTCTTGGTTTCCCCAGCCTGGGTTGGGAACAGCAGGAAGAGCAGCCTCAGGGCTCATCCCAGTGAGCCGGGTTCATGCGTGCATCTCATCCCAACGGGCAACGAGTTTTCCTCTACAGACCTCTAAGGAAAGTGATTTCTCACGCCTCTTTGTTTCCTCAAGAAGTCTGGGCTCACACGCTGCTCTCGGGAGGAAGCCCTGGTTGTGGGGCTCCGAATGCCCCAGAGAAAGCGCCTCCTCCTGCCTATAACTTCCTGTTGTGGGCTGCTGCCGTAGAGAGGAGCCACCATACTCCGTGCTGTAGGCGTCACCATGGGCTTTCCTGGGACCTTACCAACCTCACTCCAAAGCAACAGTGATTCCAGGGAAGCTGAGGGATTTTGGAGTCTGTGAAAAGGTGGCAAGAAAAGACTTGAGCTGCAGACATGGCTGATATCACCATGATGGTCCTCTCCCAGGAAACAGCAGACAGGCGGGATGAAACGGGCTTTCAGCAATAACTCCCCTTGCTGTGAGCGAGGCAACATCTGTGCTGCCCAAGCTTTCCGCTTTAATTTTCCTCCCCCCAAAGAAGAGCCTCGGCAGAGGGGCGAAGGCAAGGCACCCATGAACCTGCCGCCCGGGGATCGCAGGGCGGACCACGGGGCTGCGCCGGCATCCTCGACCTGCGGAGCTGCAGCCCTTGACGTTCATCGCGCCGCCAGCACCGGCAGGCTCTTGGGCTGCTTGCTGCACTTTGTGAATAATTCATACTTTATTAAATGGCTGTTGCAACACAACAGCATGGGCGTCACAGTGCATTTTCCAACGCTTTTCCCTTAATAACCCATCATCAAGGAGACATACGAAGTGAGCCCTGGGCTCGTAAGAGGAGCAGTTAACCCACAGATGGATGGGATCCACACCACAAGTCCCAGACTTCCCAGGCGCTGGGTTACACTGCTTCTATGCCCGTGCAAACGGGGATTTTACAAGGGTAGCCTTCAATAAGTCAAAATAAAACATATCCTAATTACGAGGATTGTCCATAGCTATTTACCAAACACCTTCTCCACCAGGGGCACAGTGGCCCCCCCAAAAAACAGCACACAAGGAGGGAGAGGAATGGGAACTTTGAAGAAAGCCCAGAAATTGCTTGATTTATTGGCTCTGTTTAGTTTCTAAACAAAAAGCAACCGGCAAAGCAAAGGAACGGGACAAGATATGGCACAATAAAACCAGCTACAGAAGGAGCTGGGAAAGTATTCCCACAGGCTTTGTTTTTATTTCTGATAAAATGGGCCTGTCCTCTCCTTCTCCACCAAAAAAAAACTCTCCGCTACCATTGCACCAAGCCAAAGCTCTTTCCCTTGTGAAGAGATGGATGCAAGGAAGGGCTCTCTCGTTCCCCAGTCATTAGATCAAGCTACTAATTACACCCCAGAGCTGAGCACTGATAGGTTGAGGATGGCCAACAGACATATTAAAAAAGGGTGGAAACTTAATATTTGCAAGTTTCTGCAACGTCTGACAGCAGGGCTGGGTCAAGCCAACGCCGGCACCTGGGGACAAGAGCCCGTTACTCCCTCGGAGGCATCGCAGGGCACTTGCACACCCCAACCCGGAGCAGAGGGCTCTGGAGAAACACCCGCTGGTCGTCGGCTGCGGAAGGAATTTCCCACCAACTAACACACGCATCAGATCAGGAGCATCCCTAACGGGGTAACTGCAGGTGCACAAATAAAGCAGTGGGTGCCCAAGGGAAGACAAGAGAGATACTCTCTCTGTTCTCTATGTATTCTCTATATTAAGGCATTTAGACCTTGTTGACTTCAACTTCTAGCAGAGGGTTGGCTTCAACTCACAGCCGCTTCCTAAACGAGCATCTAAACCAGAAACCCAGGCAAACCCCGTCCTACAAACCCGTGCCGGGGCAGAGCCAGCAGCCAGCGCCACGTGTTCGCAGCCCCGGGGTCGCTGCCGGGCGGTCAGGGCTCATTTACGGCTGAAACCTCACCCCTGCTATTAAAACCATGAAAAACCTCAGCTATTTCCCGGCTCATCCGAGGAAAGGGAAGCGTTACGGCAGGCTTGTAAGATAAAGCCTCACAGATCTCTGGCATGCAGACACGCTCGCACAACCTCTCCAGGCTGATAATTAAGGACAGGGATTGGTAATTAAAGACAGAGTGGCACAAAGCACTGCTTTAAATTTTTTCATTTTTAAGAACTTCTTGTATTTTGGGCTGCAAAGAGCTCCCCACTGCCACATCGGCGTAACTTGAATAATGCCCTGATGGGCTGATGAGGGGTGTGTATTTCCTACTCTAATTAAGAAAAAATCCCACCAGGGTAACTGAGCTCCTGGGTTGTTATCCGGCTCCACGTGCCGAGCCCAGCCTGCGGGGTACAGCCTTGCAGCACACAGCCCCAGCATACTCCCTCCATTTCTGACGCTTTATGGCAAAGAGCAAATTTTAGTCATCGATACACCTTACAAACGCTCAACACACAAAAGCACCGTTACCGCTGATAATGGGACAGAGGCGTTCCTCCACGTTTGGGTCTCTAAGGACAAGAGGGTGCAAGGATGCTGAGCCACATCTCCAGGAGATGTGGTCCTAATCCTATCTGGCCATACAATCCTTTATTCCCTTGTGTCTCTTTTCCTCTTGTGTCCATTTTCCTCCCCTCTTCCTCTATTTTCAGGCTAAGTTTTTTCACAGGATTAGTCTCCACTATGGCTACAAGTAGCATCTGCTACAACAGGAACCAAAACTCTCTTGGGACCACGAGCCAGCACCTGGATACAAATCCTGACCCTGCCAGATTGCGGCTGCTTTTGTATTTCTCATTTCCTTAAGCAAAAATAATAAATATATAACGCACATCATCACAGAAAAACAAGGAGCCCTTTCCATTCCCATCAGCCTCATCCACAGGTCTTTTGGCTCCGTGGATCCAGGACGTCGGCAGCTGGGATGCTTTGCTGAGGACCCAGGATCGTTTTCTCCCTATTTTTAATCAAACAGTTCCCTTCGGGCAAACATGCTGCGAGCCACAGTGTGCATGGTGACATGTGCCTATACACTAATTACCAGCTAATTAGGATGTCTTGGAGCGGTTTGTCTCCCACTCTCCAATGCCCAGCATGGGGATGTTTGGAGGATGGATGGTTCAGGTTCTCCAGCCTGTTCCCCTTCCCCTCTACAGCCAGGATGCAACACGGAAAGGAAAATAGAAAAGGAGGAAAACACCTCTGGGTGAGCACGAAGCAACCTGATAACACAACTGTGCACGGGGGAAACGCTGGTGAGACAGGAGACAACTAAAGGTTTTTGAGGTTGTGGCAAGCTGAGAAGGTTTTGACCTCCCGGCTCCCTCGCAGCCCTGGTTAGTGGTTTTAAGTGCTTTCCTTCATCGTGGTGGATTTGTTTCTCCTGTCACTGCAGGTGTGCAACATGCAGCTCCCCACTGGCACCCACATTTGCACACCACAGCCAAAAGCATGGTGGAAAAATCCCCTTCCGACTCTCCCAAGCCTGGAGGTGGTCTGAGGACGCAAGGACCAGGGAGGGGACAGTGACCCACCGGGGTGACAGTGGCTTTCGAACGCTGACTCACCAGGACTGCGGTTTCCTCTTCATGATGCCCTGACGTCTCCACTGCGAGTGGGGGCTGAGGTGGTAGGTGAGCTGCCGGCAAAGCTTCTCCATGGCCCCGAGGGAGTCCCCCTCCTGCGAAGACAAGGGAGGGATGCCAGGTAAGGTGTCTGCAGCGTTACTGTGATGCCCGTGGGATGCTCTGACCCCGGAGCGGCTCCCTGCTAGGAGCTGGCAAGTCGTAAGGGACCACGCTAAAAATTGTATACGAATCGGGAAAAAGAAACCCCACCGATTGCTACGATGCTGCAGGGACGGGGTATTTCACCAAGGGCCACCCTGTCCTGCGCAGCCGCGGACACTGCTGCAGGAGAGCAAACGCAGGGGTGCACGAGCTCTGCCCGGTTAGGGATGACGAGGTCCCTCCTTGGCTGCTGTGCTCTTGGGGGTTCAGGGGATCCGCACGGTGGGGTCATCTCTCTGCAATTCATTCAGCAGCAGCAGCAGCATCGTTTGACACTACGTAATAGCTTTCAGCACTGTTTTACAGAGATTGGTTAAATAAATCAAACAACCCATACATTACCATCAAAATGGTAAGAGCAAACACTGAGAGGCTTTGTGAGCTGATGGAGATTTCAGGAACAGAGCTCATCCGAAACTCTGAAACTCTCAAACCATATTTTTTTTTTTTTTTTAAAAAAAAAAAGCTTCAAGGAAAACAGATTTTGGTGGAGTCTTCTCAATTCTGATGAACATTTCCACGCAAAAGGACAGTGGCTGGGAAAAACTTTAACTCTGAAAGTTTCTAAGAATTTGGTGCTAGAAATTTTGGTTCCTGAAAATAAAACAAAATACTAATACCAGTACCTGGAGTGTTCAATCACATCTCATTTTACAATCTTTATATACTAATGCATGATATGACATCTGATAATGTAAACCAGCCACCTTGCCCTGCCTGGCTTGCTCTCTGAAAGGTCCCAAGCAGAGGGACCTGCTCTAACCTAACCTAACCTGACCTAAAAAATAATAATGATTAAAAAAAAATCATCAAGATGTGACAATTTGTGGCATCTGCCTGGTTCTATGAAACTGCTGCATCATGAAACATCTTAGAGAAGGCACAGAAACTGAATAGGAAGCCCTAAAATAAGCAATCAGCCTGGGCTTGGCTCGCCATCGCTCTTCATTTGCGCTGATTGCTCAGGATTTTGCTGTGTGTTGGGATGAGCTGAGGAAGATGCTGCATCTCTTCTCTGCCCGGACACCCAATTACTGCTGCCTCCGCGTCCTCCCTTTGAGCCGGAGCACTCTGGCAGAGCCGCGAGCTGCGCGTCTCGTGTAGTCTAATTTACGCAATGTATTCTCCCACCTCGCCTCCAAGTCAGCAGAGCGGGACAGGTCTTATAAAGACATTATAAATATTGAATTAACCAAGGAGCAAGAGGGATTTTGACAAATCACCTCTGGCTGTGCAGGGAAACAATTACAGCAGGTTTTCGCAGAGTAAGAAAAAAAACACTAAACCAGGACAGAAAGGGCACATCTGCTGATGGCCGGAGCAGAAATATCAGCATAGGACTTGTGGTCTTTAGCTCCTGTGTTCAATCCAGTCTGCAAGATGCTAAAGCCTTGACAGAAATCAGGGTAGTTTATTCCGTGACAGGTCCAGGTGCCTACACAGTGACTAACATTAATCAAAAGCTGATTTAATTCCAGGGTGATGCTTGCCCAGCTCCGGCTGCGCAAACCGGCAGCGAAGTGAGGGCACCAGCGCTCACCCCCTCCATCAGGCGCCCAGTGGCAGGCGATTTCGGCAGCTCAGGTAGAAACTCCAGACCCACAGATACCACCAGGGCACGGTGTACGGAAAACTCCATGTCAGCATGAGCTGGAAACAGCGCGAGTCAGGAGCCGTTTCACATCTGAGCTCCGCAAGCGTTTGACAGCCGTGCCTCCTGATTCCCAGTTTGCGGAGGAGGAAATACGGGTTTAAGAGCATATTTAAACCCATACTTTTCAACACCTCATTTATCACCACGCTTAACTTGAAATAAGGGGTTTAATCCCGCAAATGGGACGTCAGCCTATGCTAAACCTCAGGCACGCTGAAATCTCCCCTCCCGCTGGGGACCTTGTGGCAAGAATGCTCTAGGCTCAGGGATGGATGAACCCTAGGAAGCTCAGCCTGTCAAATTAACACAGACACAATAATGAAAGAGAAGATTTTACTTCATGTTTTCCACTGGAAGGTCTGGAAACACACCGCAGCCATTCTTTAATTAAAGCCTCAAAACGTTTTGGGAAGGCAACAGCATACGCTGCTCCATCTAACTGCTCTCCCTTCGCTCTCCGCCAGCGACACCTTCCTCGCTGTGTAACCAGCATCCCTAAAGCGAGAAGAAAACACCGCGAATTTTGACACCTACCCTATTTTTTTTTTACGTTTGCATAATAGCCACAGCAAGCTGCCTGGTGCCAACAGCTTTCATTTAATCTATTTTTTTTAGCTGTTACCCTTGCAAAACATTGCAACAGCCCCCGAAATAAGTGTCCACCCTCAGTGCAGCGCAGGGGTTTCCATCTCCAGCCCTCACTGCATCGTGTGGAAAAACTCTTGTTGAAAAGGAAACAAAATGTGAAAATGCTGTGGAGTAAGTAGCCACCGTGTTGCAATTCGGCACTGCAAATTGCCTCCAATATAACCCTGACAGAGACAATTAAAATTGTCTCCAGTATTATCCTGACAACTAAACTGTTGGGGAAGTGAAACGATTCACAAGAGGAATGTGGCAAAAAAAGGCAGAGAAAGTAAAAGAAAGAAGTTTTTGCCGGTACAAGCGTGGCAGGACCATCTTCTCTCTCCGGCACGAGATTTTTTCCCCACGCAGCGTGCCCACGCCGGCCCTTGGCGCGCAGCTGCCCGACCTCCTGAGCGGCGTGACCAGATGGCGGGTGGAAGCTCAGACCTGAACTTCACGTCACGCCAATTTCTGAGAAATTCAGCCCAAAGAAATCCCCTCAACAGAACCCAGCACATCATCCATCAGCACCGATACAGCACACTGAGGGCTGCAAGGAAAGATGCTACAGTGGGGCAAAGCACGTTGTAATCCTCATCTCTCTACATCAGTGGCCACAGCCAGCTCACCCTTCACACGGTCAGCCCCACCAGCCCACTCTCTTTCAGCCCTTTTTAATTCAGAAGCCAGCTCAACTCACAAGCCCTGCAAGTACTGGGCTACTTCTATTTTGGGGTTTTAAAACATGATATAGAGAACGTGACTTTGGCACACAGCAACTCACACATCTCCTTCTGGTCTCAGTACCACATGAGGGTACAGAAGTATGGCCTTTTCCACACTGGTCTGTAGTGATCTGTAGATAAATGCCCCAGTTTAGCACTGGGATAAATAAACAGCCCATTTCAGGCCCTTCATAAGACACGCTATTTTGGGGTCAGGCTCCTTGCTTCTGCACATCTCATTCCCACCACTGCACTTCACCTGCCCACAGGTGAGACGCAAACCTCTCCGCCTCAAGAACCCGCTTTTTCTTAGATACCTTCCTAAATCTCTGCAATTCCCCCCAACAGCTTTGCGGGAGGCTCCAGAGCAGCCCCAGCTCTGCCCCCGGCGTACAAGACCTGCTCTGGGTTGCACAAAACACGTGCGCAGAAGAAGGGATTTAGCCGATGCGGTGCCAAAGGCAGAGCTGGACGCTCGTCTGATGGGTTAAACAAAGGCTTTTTCACTGTTTATGATCTAAGCCTATCAGGAAATAATTGAAGCTGACGCACACCCTGGTGGGCCCGAGCCCAAGAGCTTGTTTGAAAATTGAGTCAGCTTAAGTATCAGCCCGGCTCGCTTGTGTTGACAAAGTTTTGACCTCGCGAACGGGGAGAGCACGGCATGTGGGGCCGCCAGGAGAGCCAGGGGTTAGCGCATTACACCAGCAGGAGCGATGACGCTGAGCACCATCCCCGTAGGCTTCCTGATGCCGTGCCAGCATTACACCGTGATGCTGATCTTCCCACTGTTGCAAGGTAACACTCCTGCTGTCCATCCACCACGACCCTCTCTGCTCGGTACCATCAGCATCCGCAGGCACGATGCAAGAGAAGACACAAACCCCATCGGGCGCAGGCAGATGCTGCTTCGAGTCACTAACCGCTTCCCGTGAAACCAAAAGCAATGGCCAAAAGGTCTTTCCGCCCCACCTACATCAGTCTATATCACATCACTTACGTGAGGTCAGTTTAAGGCCGGGGGTTTAGCAGTCAGAGGGTGCACGAGTGGCGAGGCAGACTTACCTCAGCCTACAGAAATTCAAACCCGCAGCACTGGGCTTTGGCAAACGCCATGTGCCCTTTCCAGAGAAGGGACAATAATCAAGCACAAGACGTATACGAGAGCTGCCATTTTCACTAAGCGTATTGTCTTACCTCCGGAGTCAGATTGCAGCAGTAATCATTCCTGAAATAACACACAGGGATTAATCTCCAGCAAAGGCATCGCCAGCGATACCACGGGAGACCTGGCTCCTTCCAGCATCAGGCATTCACAGCGCACGTGCATGGGAACGGGCGTTTGTTACTCTGGCTTCCAAGCTCCGGGAAGGAAACTGCAGAGCATCTCAGGGTTGGGGAGATGGGACAGACCACACAGAGAGTTCAGCTTTCCCAGCTGACGATGCTGTCAGGAAAAAGCCTGTTTTGTAGAGCTGAGATATGCCCTTTCTCTTAGCACCACGCTCACGGGCCAACTGATAAATGCTGGTATGATGCTGGTGACGAGCCCTCAGCTGAGCTAACTCCCTGCAGATCCATCAGCTACACATCTGGAAACATCTGCGAGTTTGCAAAAGCTCTTGGTGCCGTGATCTTGCACACGCCTGTACAGCTCCTGCATCAACAGGGAGAGAAACCTGTGCCACACATGCAGAAAAACTGCTTTGAGCAGCACCTGAACCGGGGGCAAAGCCTCTGTTCAAGAAGCGAGAAAGCCGTATGCCACCCTCTTTCCTTTTCATTTATCTTGGCCGCTCAGCTGGAAAGATTTCCGGAGAAGATGTGCCTTGCAGAGAGCGTTTACGCAGCACCCCGGCTCTCGGCAAGACTCATGGAGCCCACAAAGAGCAAACACAGGTGGTGTGAGCATCAGCTCAGAGAAGCAGCTTTTGGGCAATGTCTTGGCTCCTACTCAACCGTGTCCCCTCCGAGCTGGCAGAGACTCAGCGCAGTTCCCGGCCATCAGACGGGATGCTGAGCACAGGATGGAGGAGGGATGAGGGGAAAGCTGAGAGCAGAGGCTCTTCCCTGCAAAGGGCCCCTTTCCCCATCGTTCCTCCTCCATCTTCGCCTGCCTCCAGCCCTCTGGAGAAGGAGAGGGCTGCTCGCTGCCAGGAGGAGCCCGGAGATTCATGAGATTTTAATCCCTTAACAGATTTCAGCTGGGAGAGGGATTCATGGCACATGCCCCATCTCCAATCCACAACCAGCCCTGCGCCAACGGGATCTCGTTCAATTGGAAAACGAGGGGGAGCGGCATGAGCCGAGCCCCATCTGTCCCCACGGCGGAGGGTGTACCCAGGTACGTGCTGGGGACCACCAGGCTCCTAACCCTGGCTCCAGCCCTGAGAGGAGAGCTCTGGATGAAGGGATGGAGCAACAGCGCTTGAAATGGGAATCAGTTAAACCCCAGGGATAAACGAGAGCAGGTCAAGGCTGGGAGCCAGGCTCAGCCACCTCGGGTCCTGCTAAACCGGCCTTGACTTCTACAGGGGAACCTCTATTATCCTCTCTGATGGTCTCACCTGTGGCGTAGGAGAGAAACTGTTCAGCCTCTATCGGCACCGTGCACCGACAGATCCCGTCGGTGAGGTACCACACAGCATCTGCACACCACGTTCCACCGCAAATGAGCAATCCCTGGACGCGTTCCTCGCCGTGCTGCCGGCAGAGGGAGGGGGGGGTAATTGGAAGCAGAGGGATGACACCATGGGAAAGCAAACATGGGATGAACAGGACCGTGTTTTCGCTGGGGATAAATAACCGCCGTGTCACTGCGTGCCCTCCTCGCGGCAACGACTCCTGGGCGATACAAAGAGTTGTATCCCCAAACCGGATTTCTGCCCCAAAAGAAGCAGCCAGAGAGCTCGGAGGAGGACGCAAAGCTTACGAAAGCCTTGTGATAAAGATGTTATTGCAAATTAATTTGTTTTCATTATGGAATGAATCACCCGCTCCACCCCCAGCAGCAGAATCCCTGGTGGTGTGCAGAGCCCTTGGGGGGAGGTTGCGCCGGGGCCAAACATCGTGTAAAATAGGCCAACATTAATGATTAAAGAGCCCTGGTAAAGAATTCCTGCTGCAGCACAGTAGGGGATTGACCTAAATTAGAACAATTAGCCATTGTCTCGGGTGGGAGGAAGCGACAGGTTTTTGCTCGCATTATTACATAGCCCCATGTTTCTGTCACTTGCAATCAGTCTCTGGGCATAAAAAAAAAAAAAAAGGTGCTGTACCGCAAATCTTAACGTGCAAAAAGTCCCAAATTAGCCCTCCAAAACCATGATTTTGACTTACTTAAAATTTAAATTTTTTTTTCATCCTTTTTTCTGTTTCTTTTTTAAAAAGTTTTCAAACTTGCATCGTTCCTTTCCGGATGCTGCAGGATTTGCTGTTGCCGCTTTGGTGCACAAAAAGCTCCGTCCATATACAAACCATTGCAGCCACAGGGCAGGGAAACTGCACTCATCCTCGGAGCACCATTCCCTGCATACGAAATACTTGGCGTGGAGACCCCTCGGCCAAGATATTTGCCTTCCATACAGTTCAGATGACACTGACCCTTAAATCATGACCTATTTCATAGCCAGAAAATACAGAGAATGATGGATTTCCTTCCAAATTCTCCTCCTTGTTTTATTTGTCTTGGGTGATTAGCTAGGACAATAGGATAATAGTTTGGATTATTGAGAAAAAACACAGTTGAGAGAAAAAAAACCTATGCTTACAATAGTAAATGGAGTTACTACACAGCAAAACAAAGACACAAAATAGTGAGAGATGCTCTAGGAAGCCCTAGGACAGATCACCCTCAACGGCTTTGACATGCATCAAATCAGCTATTACAAATTAGAGTGGAGCAAAGGAGAACAAATCCCTGGTAACCTGTGCTGACGTAGGGATAGACTTTGGGATTTGGGAAGGACAAGAAAATGAAGAGGAAATGTTATCTCAGCACTGTGAAACATCCCTGTGTCCAAAGCTTTCACACCAGCAGATCCCTAACACGTGCCACAGGGACCTCCAAATACCTGCTAGGGAGGTGGCAAGAGAAGGCACAGAGACACATTTTGGGCAATCAGTAAGTGAAAGTCATGTCCACCATCCATCAGCGCAGAGCGGCTGAACCACTCCCATCCCCAACCCAGGTCAACGCAGCAGCCGGGAAAAAGCTCTGCCCACCCAAAACCTGCAGCCGGTCCTGTAGCCCCGAAATGGCTTTCCCCAGCCGCTGGCACCAGAAAGGCATCCCGCTCCCCGCCGCCGGGGCCCCGGGGGTTAATAGAAACCGAATTTACGACGTCTTCCCTTTTGCTGTAGTCACGAGGAGCTGAAGTCATCTAATGGCTTTCTGGTTTTCTTTTTTTCTTTCCTTTCTTCTTCCCCCCACCACCCCCCTCCTTGCTTTCAAAGCACGGGGCTAAATTGCAGCCTATTGTTGCATGCATACATCTGCGCTGCAGCCAGCCCCGGCCCCAGCAAGCCACCGCCAGACTTTCCTTTTGAAGCCCTAATGAAGTTTTCTCCAGCAAACTGTCCTCCTCCTGCAAGACCACGAGCCGAGGAGGTAGGAAAGGCTTTAAATCCACCATTCCCCTCTCACCGATGGCCAAAACATGCCAACACCCAGCCGGCAGCCAGCGTTCAGGTTGGTGTGAGATCGACCCACCACCGCAGGAGGCTTGGTTGGTTGCTCCTACCTACAACTCCATTCAGGTGTGCGGGGATGCATCCACGCCGGCATCCCGACCGCTGGTCAGTCATTGAGTTCCTTGGGCAAGGATGAAAACGCACCTGGAAAAATCCCTGTCGTGCTACAGGGAAGAACTCACTGGGGAGGTGTCCTTAAAATATCACCATAAGGATATTGCAGTTCCCTCTCCACTGCTTCTGATTCCTCTGGGAAGAGACCCCAGTGCATGCAAAATGAGCAATGAGGTGGATGATGCCCAAAGGTGAGCAGATATGGGCATGATGGATGTAAGTGATACATCTTGACCACACAGAGGACAACCAAATCCAAATAAAGTGACAATATAGCTTTAAATTGGTCCATTCAACCACCCAATACCCCCACGCAGAAATTCTTTCTAAAATAAATCAAGACTATTTTAATTCAAATTAGAGGAGAAATGGAACAAGTTTAATAAAGGCCATTTTAATAAGAATGAGGTTGTTCCCAGCAGGGATCATGGCAACTGAGCTAATCCACTTGATCTTTCCTGAGTTTCCCCAGGTACGCAGCCGTGGGGCCAAACGCCGCCCGCGCCTCCCCCTGCTGAAGGTCAGTGCTGAGCGCTCACTGGCAGCAGAGACACTCCGATGGCTTTTGTAAGGGAAGGATGTGCCCCATGATTAATTCACATTACGAAATGGCCAAGAAAAGACCAGCTGGTCCTGGAAGAGAATGAAGGTCTCTCATATGAGAAGAGGCATTTGGCTTTTTACAGGAAAAAATGCATTTTTTTTGGCATGGGAAATTCAGATTTGGGCTTGGTGACCCCTCTCTCAGCACGGCTCCAGCAGCGAGCTCACTGCGGAGTCCTTCCCAAGCTCTGCTTACGTCCCTTCCCCAGCCATCCACGTAGCAGCAGGAGGTTTGAAAAGACAACAAAACCAAACCAGCTCCTGATTTCCCACCGCGGAAGGGCACTTTGTGGTGGAGCCGGGTCCATGGGGTGCAAGATTCGGGTCACGGACCTGGGAACTGCCAGCGACACCCTTGCAGACCTGCCAAGTTACCATGTACAGCCGGCTCCCTTTCTTGGAGGCTCTCTGCCGGGAGAGGAGTGTCTCCAACCCAGACAAATCTCTCATTTCTGCTCTGCAGTGTCGTATTTTACAGTGGCCACTGTGGGTCCACAGGAACTCAACAGGGCTTACACAAGGTCAAAGCCCAGCATCAAATAAGGTACTATACCTTATTTCAAATCACCTAATGTGGGGCTATATTTTCGTACAACACTATCTCAGTGTATTAGGAAGTGGTTTACGGGAAATTCTAGGGAGAGTACATTAAAAGTTACACAGAAATAGAAATGCATAGACACAGAAGTTGCACAGAAACAATGCAAACCCACCAAACAGCTCCAGATGCTCTTTGGATAAGGAATGTTGCTCATACTGGAAACCTTACTGCCTTCCTTCTGGTTCGCTAGGATACAGGCTTTACCATCAAAAATTCCCTTTTAAAGAAGGGCAGAAGTAAGAGCAGCTGTCCGCAGTAGCATAAATAAAAGGCAAAGAAAAAGATGGCTTATTTTTTGAGGTCTTCTATCAAGCAATAAACTATACTTTGATAAAAGCTTATCAGAAAGTAAAACTTCCCGTCTGGCAGCAACCCTTTGGTAAAGGAAGGAGCATTTTGGAGATCTTGCAAGAGCTGAAAAGAGGAACCACTTCTCATTGGCATTCCTAATCAGAAAACTCATTCCGTTACCTGCCAAAACCCAAACCTAGCAACCAAACCATCCAGTACAATGGCAAACCCCATGTCCAGGCCTGCAGCGCTCAGGCCAGGCAGGCAGAAACAAGAACGACAGCCCCAGCTACTGCACAACATGATGCTAAGCTGAAAATGCTTTTGCGTACGACTCAATGAAGGTCGGGGCCAAGACTAGCTGCTGAGAGCAGCTAGGGCTGAGAGCATGTAGCTTAAGTGGCCCTTCTGGTCTTCACCACCTTATTGGAGAAGCCTGACACACCGGCAGGAGCCGTAGCTGAAGGTGTCCCTTAGCAGATGGCAGGTAGTCCTTGCCAAGGCAGCTCTGGCAGCAAGCACGGCAAAATGAACATTTTGTGGAGTCCTGGCTGACAGCTGCACGAAACTCAATGAGGGAGAAAGTCAACAACTGGCGCAAAACATAAGTGGCCTCATCCTGGGGCTTCTGGGCAGGAGGTGCCTGCAGGGATAACCGGGCTCTCGGCTGAGGGTAACTCCCTGACCCATCGCTCCTCCCCGTGCTCATTGCAGCCGGTCTTCAGAACGTCCCGTTAATGCCTTGGTCCAAAAGGAGCAACAGGTTTTGACCAAATTAACCAATTGAGCGTGGCGTATGCATTAACTTCATGGTTCAAAAAACCCCAAATCCTCTGCTTCCAGGCAGATCTATCAATGGTGCAAACCCTCTCCCCAGTTCAGTCCAAACCACAAAAGCACGAGATCGCCACATCTTGCCATCCCATGCTGGTTGCAGAGACAGGAGTGGACGTTAACCTCCTTAAGACGACCAGCACAAGACTGAGCACCGGTAAGGTTAATTCTTTTGCTCTCAGTAAAGGATTTACTCCTGTTCAACTCTCACAAAAACCAGCCAGGCCAGCCCAGTTCTGAACTGGCCTGACACCACAAAGCCACTGCCAAACCTAGGACACCCATGGCTGAGGACATCTACACTGGACATTCTGGGCGTCCTGACACAGTACTGGGTGCCCACCTAGTGCAATCACGGACTACCAAGGACACCGGCAATTAAACCCTGCCTAAACTGGGAGCTGGCGAAGCTGCAGCAGCAGCAGAACATCGAAAGTGGAAATTTGTAGAAACAAAGAAAAGAAACGGAAACCAATTTTGCAACTCAGATACCGCTATAAGAAGCGCTCATCATCCGCTTTGACGAAAGGCCAAAGTGTGATGCATTAGATTCAGTGTTGACACACTGAAATGAAAAGCAATGTACAACAGGGCTTATCAAGAGAGCCAGAAGTACAAGATGAATGGCATCGCAGCAACTCAGGAAGTTATTCAAAAGGATCCTGGAGTAATATTACACTTGGACTTCAGAGAAGCAATTAAAGAAGGCAATAAAATTTGAGGTGATAGATGGCCCTGAGGGGAGCATGTAAGATAAAGGGAAATTGCAAAAAAGAATATAAAAATCATTTGTGAGAGCTACTGGAGGGTACCCAGCTTAGCTTCCACAGCAGAGGATAAACGAGCAGCAGTCACAAAACGACGTGGGGAACGGCAGGGGATCTGTGCGCTGCTTTGCACCCATCAGCGGCATCGCCCCGCGCTGCAATGCCTAATGCCACTGACTCCATCCTCAGCTGAGACGTGCACAGCAAAGCTCTGACTGCAGAGGAGGCTTTTGAGCATCACCACCCCAACACGTGCTCCTGATACACGCAGTAAGATCCTCAGCCAAATAAATTGGACCCCCTTCAGTGCTATAAATGAAGTCACTAATGGGAAGGTGTCGTGGACAGAAGGCCATTTAGATGCCAGTGTTCATTCCTGGAAGGGTCACCGGACCATCCTTTTAATGACAAATGCATCTGCATCCTTCTGATAGTTGCAGGGAGTTATCATAAAGCAAAGCAAGCAGCTAAAAATCCAGAAGAGCCATTCATTACCCTGAAAATATCTCAGTAAACAACCAACTCGCGAGTTAATCATTGTAGCTGGTGTAGAACAGCAAAGGCAGAAAAACACCCAAGGTGCTGCGCCGTCCAGACTGCAAACGAGAAGAGGGGTCGGAGGTGCCGACCTCTAACGTCTGCTGAAGTCAGTGTATTTGGTGGATGATGGCACTCGCCATCCTCCCGCAGGCACAGACAGGGAGGATTGACTTGGGAGCCCTGGGGGACGCAGAGCCCCCGGGCAGCTCCTCCCCAGTGGGGCTCAGCCTCTCCCCATCACTCACTGCCCCTGTCCAAGGGCAGTTTGCAGGCAAAGCTCTCCCGTGTTTTGGCAAACAGGATCATTCACTGCCTACAGACCTGATGTCTCTCCTGACCCGTGCGGCCCCAGGCTGCAGCAAGCGCTGCATCTCCAGGGAGACTCCTCTATTTGCTTTTCAGGCTCTTGGACCCTGCTCGGGGGCGATGCACGCAGGATGGAGACACATGCTGCAGAGCGATGGGTGCATGGACCTTTGCACAGTGGCTGCGATACCTCCCACCATCCTGCCTTGAGCAAAGCTCTCTCTTCAGCCAGACCCTGCCCTAGCCACTCTCTCTGCAGGAGCCAGCGTTTCTCAGGGGGCATCCCGTTGGGAACCACAGGTTGGAGCCCAGAACCTGCTTTTGCTGCTAAATACAGGAACCACTCGCCGTTCTTTGTACCCCTCTCACCCCAGGGTTAAACCAGAAGTAGATTATTTGGTTATTTATGTCCCAGATGTAGGACAGCACGTAGAGATTTTCCCAGCCCAACAAGTCTCCTATGGAGGCTGCGTCTCAGCTGCACCGCACCGGATCCCACGGGAAGCAAACCCCAGTCCAGTCCGTTATTGCTGTTGGAGGAGAGCAGGAGTGTCCCCAGGATACCACTGAAAATATTTATGTAATTCCACGGGGGCTCTCAGCCCCTCGCCACAACCCCTGGGAGTCTCGTGATGTGCACGAGAGCCTGGGAAGGGGCGGCAGCGACCCCTTCACATCGGTCCCCGTTACTCCCCGCTGCAGGCGGGCACAGAAACGGGAATCCCAGGGCAAGGGCATAACCCTCAGAGCAATGCGCGCCTTCAGCTCATTAACCACTGTGGGGCCCTCGTAGGCACAAGAGAACTGGGAATTTTCTTTTTTTTTTTTTTTTNTTTTTTAAGAAAAAAAAAAAAAGAAGATAAGATCACAGTAACGAAGCAGCAGCTAATAGCAGCGGCTGCGCTCCAGCCAAGCTCTCCCAGCAACAGCTTCAGGATTCAGCGAGGCTTGAGGGAGCAGGGTCGCTTCATCAGGCGCGCCAAGCGGATGCGAAACTACAAATGCAGAAGACATAAGAGCTGTACTGAGGATTTCCTGGAAAGCTGGATGGAAAGGAGAAAGGGGAAAGTGACAGAGAAATTGGGAGGATTAGCAAATTACCTAACGATTGCAAAACGCTCTGAAGATCGAAAGGATGGGATAAAGCTCTTACCCAAACCCCCAAATATCCCAAACATCCCAAACTGTGAGATAATTGCTTGATGGACTTTGGCCAGAAGTCACAGTCCCTGTCATCTATGAAGAGCAGTTGCTGAAAATCCCGTTGGCAGCTTCCCTACCTGCCAGACCTCGGCTCTTTACATTTCTTTAGTACTTTTTGTCCCACAGAGGCAGCGCAGCTACACCCTCTCTGGAAGGAGCAACCACCTGGTGATCCCCAGGGGAAGGAGGACGCGTCCTACACGTGGGGTGAACCAGGGAGAGGGGCTCCTCTCACCTCATCAACACCCCAGGGGGTCCTGACCCACCCCCAAACCTGCAATGCTGCTTGCTGATACATCTCCTATATTTGGCTGGGTGAAAGCATCTCCAAGACCTGGCACAGCCAGACTCCCAAGGAGCTGCCCTGACGAGGCGACTCTGTGCCAGGGTCTACAAAGGCAAGAGCTTGGAGATCAGTAGCAAAGGGCAAAACTTCTCCTTGCTCCGAGAAATAGCCTGTCAAGACAGCTGTGATGCTGCAGACGGGCTAAACGCAGGTAACTCTTCAAATTCCAGGATCAGCGCTGGAAATGCGAGTGTTTCCAAGACCCAGGCGCGTTTTGGTTCAGCCCTGATGAGTGCGGTGTTGCGCACAGCCCTTCCCAACTCCAGGCATCGCTTTCCCCTACTGTGAAATGCTGATAATGCCCTTTCCCTTCTTCATACAGGGCTTGAGGAACCAGCAAGGAAAGGGCACGGAGAGTTGATGGGCAGTAAGAGTGTTTTATCCTCCAGTGCTTTCAGCTCTCCCTGAAGTGTCATGGGTACTCACAGAATCACAGGGGTTTCGGTGCTCGGCACCTCTGACCCCCCCCTGCAAAGGCTGACAATGCTACCCAGTAAAGAAGCTGCAATTCGGGGTACATGCAAAACAATAGATTTTTCTTCAAGTCCACGGCAAAGGCAGGATTCAGGGCAGGCGATGACACCATCGCGTAGGACCCCATACCTACAACGCTCTGTGCCTCTGGGCCCTCCCTTGCTGAGCTCCACGTGCTCCTCGGCAGGGCTCCCTTCTCTGCCCTTCCAGGGGCTCTGGACATGTCACCGTCTCCAACCCTTCCCCCAGATGCTGGGGAACTGCTCCTGCTTTGCGGGAGAGCAGCAGGGATGCAACAGGGCTAACCAAAATGTGTCCTGGCCACCGACAGCCTTTGGCGGTCAGGGTTGAAAAACGGCTGTACCAGTTGCTTGCAGCCCCAGAACAGCCGAGATCAGGTCGTAGTATCTATCAGAGCTTCTTTCACCCAGCTTAACAAATGGTGAGCGGGACTTTTCCGTCTGAACCAAGTCAGGTGGGGCCATAACCCGTGGCTGGGCAATTCCTCAGCCATCAGCAGTGGTCTCTCAATAGAGAGGAAACCCCTCCTTATTGAAACCCTCAAACGCTCCTTATTAAACCATTCATTTCTGCAAAGCCGCATCGCCAGCAGACCATTTGCTTGCTTATTGTTCACACACTCGCGGGTTAGGCTGGAAATAGGTATTCAAATACCCATCCAAGTGCCCAAGTCACCCATGTCTCCCCTCCAGCCGCAACGTGGGAGAGGTTCCCGCCATGCACTCCTCAGTGCTCGAGGTAAACAATGCTCCCGCGAGGAGGCAGGGAATCAATATGCTTCCTTCCTTTGTGGTAAATTATGTTCTGATTAAAAGCTAAATGAGCTGAACTCAAACGTCAATTACCGTCAGAAAACATCAATAAAATACGTTGTTACTGTTTAATGAGGTACCTGTTTCTTCATCCGTCGTTTCCCTCGGGGACACTTACTTGGCCTTATCGGAGAGGCTGCAGGTGAAGCGCGTGGCAGGGTGGACAGTCCCGGATGCTCGGCTCGGGATGGGGATGGGAACCCCCACCTTTACACCAGTATTTTTGTGCAATGACACACAACTGTCAGCTGCCAGAGCTCTGCCAGAAGGGTGCTTAGAAAAGATGCAAAATTCATCAGGGCAACTACAGCCCTTGCCAGCTCTAGTGAAAGAAGCTCAGCTTCAGTGGTTCATCCTCCATCCCAGTTTTTCCTAGCAATATTCCCCATCTTGTGACTCTCTGGGAGCAAGGGACAGGATCAGACAAAACCTGCTTGACCCAGATTGGTTTTGCGGCATGGATGTCATAACAGCGGCTCTTCGATGTGCTTCTTAGGTGACATTTTTTGGAGTGGAGTGATGCACTGAGTAAGAGACCAGGGACTCTGTTCAGATGCCCTCCACATTTCATGCACTCTCAGTCTCATTATGTTCTCTCACATCGACAGGGCTGAGCAGCAAATCCTTTCCCTGTGTTAACAGACTGACTTTTCTGAAATTTCAGAGCATTTTCATCCAGACACCAAAAACTGATGCCTCTGACAACCCTCTTGGAAAGCTCGTATCAGTCTGCAGGCAGAGGAGCAGAGCGCACAGGTGACAACCATATCTTACATGGACTCAAGGGTCTATGGATAAGGTAGGTAAGATCTGGCTTCCCCATGGAAGATGGCAGAGATGGAAAGAATATCTTCCAGAAGACAATCTGAAACCCCCAAGCACCTCATGTAAAGATGTAGTTTCTTCTTTTATGTCAAGGCAGAACTACTGAGCTCCAGGCGCTGCCACAAGACAAATAGTAGACTCTTCTCCAACAGACTTCACCAACACTAGAAGTGAATCTTGCTCATTGTGACCAACAGCAGAGCATCTCCTCTGGCTCTTTTTCTTGCCCACCATGAAGGGGAGGCCACCAAGAAGCAAGGCGAGAGGAGCCTCTTCTCTGTCTAGTCATGGAGCATTGCTGGGAGAGTCAACAGCAGTCAGTGGGGGTCTATGTCATCTCCTATGTTGTGTTTTTTTTTATTTCCTCTAGAGAAGAAGAAATTGGGAAGAGAAGTAAGGAGGCAGGAAAGAAACAGCTGACCCAAGGAATTGGTAGATCCTTCCAAAATGCAGCCACAGACCTTTTCCTTCTCTTTTTGGCATTAAAATACTTGTGCTGACCTTCGCCCTTCTCCCTTCTCTTCTGCTCTGGATTCAGCTCTGAAGTTTATCTTGGGTGCTTGGCCTTTTGAGAAAAGATGGGGCCACTGTGAAATATCTTTTCCTGTTCCTGGTTCTTTTTTTAATCTCCTGCTCCGGCTCTGACCTGTGGGACGATGCTCATCACCGACAACTGCTGTCACCCAAGATGCTCTCAGCTGCTTGGCAGAAGAGGGGAAGGCGTGCACGCAGCACTTCGCACATCACTCGCCGGCTCGTGTGGCACCTGACATTTTGGAGGCATTGCAAAATCCATCTCCAAGCCGACAAAATCCACCCTGCGGCATTTAGGAGGGTTTGCAGATGGTTACGCAGTGGTTAGGAAAGGTCGTGTTGTTATTATGGGAACTGAGCGAGGGGCCCGGCAATTCTGCCAGCCAGCGTTGAGATTTTGGGTTTAAGCAACCCAAAAGAGATAAAAAGATTAAAGTTTGATAAAAGTCACCCTGGCCACACTGGACTTTTCTTTTTTTCTTTTTTGAAAACTCTCAGTCAGCTCTTTCAATAAGCATTTGTGTTTATACAGTCTCTTTCATCCCAAATTGTGCTGCAGCATTTCAGAGACTTTCAAATCACAGATCCTCTATTCATTGACCCCCACATGGTATCAGTTAGGTAGCTGGGAACGTGAGAAAGACTTCTTTGTCTCTCCAAACTGCAGTTAAGAGCTGTGCACACCGCCACGCCTTAGCCCAATCCCATAAAAAAACTCAATACTTTTTAATCCAGGGGAATTTTTCATGGCACTGATAACAGGGTGTGCTGGGTGGGCTCCCCCAGGCCGCTCCCCCACGCCTGCTTCTTCTGCGCCAAACAGGCTCAACTCCCGTCACAAGCTGCATTTCCCTCAGAGACACAATTGGTATAAAAGTGGTCATAATATAGCCAAAATCGGCTATAATTTTCAGAAACCAGCCCAGGCACCCAAGGGAGATACTAGCTAGCCAGAAAGGGGGGTTACCCCATCACACACTGCCTCAGAGGAGGGAAAACAAAGCAGCCCAGGGGTTATGGGCAGACAAACCCTACGCTCAAAAAAATTACAGTGCCTTGCACAAATAGAGGCCAGTTCGTCCTACAGCCGTGATACTGGCGCTGTGGGGAAACACAGATTTAGCATCCTTTATGAGGCGCTATTGCTTGAAATATAGTTAATCTACCTGACATTTTAATATAGTGGGTTTTGTTTTTTTTTTAAAGGACAGGAACACTCTCCATGAAGTGTGCTTAGATAAAGGGTGCCATCCCGCCACTTTCCCGCTGATGAGGGTTAAGTGTATCATTTTAAAGAGAAAAATAGGTGCCAGCAGAGCAGTGCCACAGATCAGACTGTGATTAATTGCTCGACACGTCCATGCGCAAACAGGCTGAGTGCCGGGGAGCAAATTCATCAGGGAAGGAGGGACAAGGACAGCAGGGGCTTCTTCGCGTCACACGGGGTTTGGACAAAGAGGCTGAGACAGTGCTCATCCCCTCTCCCTCTGCCGTCCCATTTCACACATGAAACCAATAATTCGCCAGTAGTGGTACCATCACAGCCCATCTAGACCTCACCATTATTCCCTTTTAGCCTTAATACTAAAAAAAAACCCTTCAAAGTGCAATTTTCCCCCGTTTCCAAGGCACTCCGCTCAGCTTTAGCTCACACACAGGGGCTTTAGAGAACATCTCTCTTTTTGCAAAGAAAAGATGAGCAGAGGGCATGACACATTAAGTTAGGAAAGAACCAGAGCTGTCATTAGTGGGGTCTGAGCTTCACAGCCTGTTTCATACTGTAGGATATTTTAATGTATTGCAGATGTCTTAAATACCCATAACGAGTGATCTTCACACTTGGAGCCAGACCAGGAGGGGAAAAAAAGGAAAAAAAAAGCCATTAATACAGAATACAATTGACTTCATTGACTCTCCGTCATCCCCTTTACTTTTATATCAGGTATTCGGGGTTTTAGAGGGTTTTTCATTCATAAATCAGCTTCCATTTATGACGTTTCTTACAGCAAAGGACAAATACTACATAGTGCTCTCATAGCACTTTGCATCTGGAATCTGAGAGCTTTGTAACATGTGTGACATGCATTTTCCTTGCACATCTAATAGCGAAAGGGAAAGGCAAGAAACTCGTAGAGGCTGAGAGGCTCACCCAACAGACTGTGCCTGAGTGTCCCTCAATGCATCATCACTTCGTACCTGTAATTTCAGCTCGTACTGCTATAAAAATGAGTGTGATATCAGAAACTTGGAATGATAATTTGCATTCAAGATCAAATAACACCACACATATTGGAGGAGCTGGATTATGTGCTTCGTTTGGGGATAAAGGCACTGAGATAGTGTTCAAGGTATCCTGATTATATTTGCCCTGTATAAATTGAGTTTATTAATACTGTTTTAGCACACAGGATAGTAAATAAGGGCAAAAATGCTCATTTTAGCTTCACCGCAGCTCCATCAGAAATAACACATTTTTAAAAAGTGGGGCATAAAAAAGCCAACATCATCTGCAAGTTAAATCCTTATACCGTGGGGCTGAAGAAGGGTTAGAAATAGATTATTTCATCCAGGTCAAAATAACCACTTCTTCTTTCTATACTTTCTTGTTTTCATGGGTGACAATTCATGTAATCAAACCCATACTGCAAACCTGACCAATTCAGAGCTCATGCAGGAAAAGACATCTGAGCCAGGGATGCAGCTAAGCACATATTTCTCAAATGACACAGAAGCGAACAAGAAAATAGATCTTCTCTCTATCCAGAGCTACACGGGCAAAATCCATTTTACTTCTAGTCCCAGCACGTCGCCTCTCCAGCTACATCAATTTATTAGAAGAGTTTTTAAATGCCCTCCCCTAACACATTGCTGTCACCACACGTCTTGAAACACTGTGAATTTTGGTGGGGAAGCTGAGGACCACGTTACCTGCTGTACACAGCTTCCATGCCAAGATGTTTGCCCATATCCAGCACCCTACACGCAAACAAGATCGTGTCTTTCACCCGTCTTCTTCGTGGAGCTGCAGCCTACGAGGTGCAGGCACCAAGAGAAGGACGGACCGGCAAAGCAGCTCTGCCAGCCCTTCCCCAGCCACTGACCGGAAGAAAAGCTTTCCTTCACGAAAAGCAGCAGGATGGGGATCAGCAAAGGCAAAATCTCACTTTGGATCTATGCTGGGCAGCCTGCAAGGGGCTGCAGGAGCTTCCACCCATCCGGCTGTTCTCTGATACCTGGGCACGTCCACAGGACCGTAAGAGCTGGTGCAACCAAACACCCCAAGGTCTCAAGGGAAAAAAAGCAGCCTTTGCCCAAGGCTTCACTTTCTCCTCTCCCCCCGGCTCTGCTCAGCACTTATCCTGCGTTCAACGAGTCCTCAAACCAGAGGAAAGCCTGACTCACTCCCTATCACGGCCATCAGTCATCCATACATGTGGCGTTGGTCTGTGGAAAAAGAAAACGGTTTAATTTTCCAATAGTTTATGGCCAGATATTCCTGCTGGCAAAGACAGCTGTGAATTTTTTACGGGGGCCCTTTGCTCCTTACGCGTTTGTGTTTTCAGCTCCTTTGCCTGGAACAACTCCCACTGGAAACGCAAGTGGCTGTAGGGAAGATACGGGGCATCGGGGCAGCTCCGTCCCACGCCACATGGCTTTGCCGAAGCATTTTGTCCCCTTTCCCCGTTCATGGGGACAGACGGGCATCGCCCTGGGGGCCGACAGCACCAGCAGCACCAACTGCGTCCTTTCCCTGGCACCGCGGGCTGTGCCGGCGGCCGAGCCACTTCCTGAGGAACCCGCCTGGCACTTTTCCACGGGACAGGGGTTGGAGAGTGGCACGAAGATAAAAGATTGCCCCGAGGTCACGGCCATGGGGAAGAAAACACTTGTTCAAATGCCCCTGATCCTGTGCAAACACCCCCTTCAACCGACGCTGGAAAACTTGCTGCACAATAGGAGAGTTTCCAGAAGAGCAAAACTGCCTCTTCTAAAGCATAATAAACCCCAAAGGTTTAAAATAGCTGCACGCGGCGATAAGTATGGAGTGCAACATCTACAGGCATTGCTCGACACAACGTTCACATGCAACAGCAGCATTTATTCGACCTGAAAGCTTCCCCACCAGATAGCAACCCAGCAAGCCCCAGCCGGAGTGGGGTGGTTGCTCTCGCACGGCTCCATCAGCGTTTCTGGAGGCACCACGCGGTCGTGCTGCAGGCACGTCCCGGCCCCTCGAGGACGGGGCCTACTCAAGACACCCCGTTTCGGTTGAGTCACATTATACGTTTGTAAGGAAGGATGGGACCGAATCCAAAGCCTGACTTCCAAGTGATATGGAAAAGAGTTTTCACTTGGCTCCTTTAGCAAAAGTCATGCGAACACAAGCACCTCGGGGAAGGCTGGGATCTCAGCGGGGTCTGGAGAGACACCAGCCAGCCAGCCTTTGTGCGACCATACCCCGACGTCCATACGGAAGCTCACCCAAACGGCTTCCACACTCGGGCTCATTCAAAGCACTCCAGGCTCCTCCAGCATAAGTTAAATTTCTTGCCTTGCTGCTGGTTTGAATTTACTCGCTGGAATAAGCATTCACTGAACTGTGCGGAGCCACAGCCACGTTGGAGAGCTCAGGCCAACTTTTTTCTGGCCACACAGACCAGGACGTGTTTACCCAGAGCTCGGAAAAACGATTCAACTTTTATTTTAGCTCAGAGGAGAGACCAAGGGGTCACCTTTAAGCTAAGGATGGTATAAATAGAGGCTGAGTGGAAAGCGCAACGTACAGAAAGCCAGGGAAGTGCTCTCTCCAGGAGGGAGGAGGAAAGTGAGACGCCACGACTCCAAGCAGACATGTATTTAATAGAGCAGGTTAATAGGAACACCAGGGTCTAGGTCAGCCTCATTCTTCAGCCCCATCTGTCCCACCTCCTTATGGATGTGGGCAAGTTCACAGCTGCCTCAACCCACATATTCATGTACATTCGTGCCACGGGATGCAACGGCATAGTTTTGGCAGGCAGGGCAAAAGCCAAAACTTCTGCAACCCTCCTGGCCCTGAGCTGTCTCCTGCTCTTGTATGCTGCTGCCAAGTCTCTGTCAAAGAAATTGCGGGGAGGGAAAGAGGTCTGGGGGAAAGGAGGACTGGATGCTGGAAAATAACCCAGGTGACTAAGGCATGTTGGTTTTTGAGGACATAAAGAAAACCAGTGTCTTGGAAAACCACAACCAAACACTGGGATGAAATTATTTTTCACCCAGCACCCCAACCTGCCAAAAAAAAAAAAAAAAAAAAAAAAAAAAAAAAAAAGAGGAAAAAAAGAGGGTTTAAAGCACAGCCGGTGGCACCTAAAGCCCGAGCAAGGCTAAGTTACGGACCAGGAGCTGCAGCACAGTCCTGCTGTTGCTGGACTTGTCACCTGCGCAGTCCCTGCTTCCCTCTCCAAGGCAACACCCGTATCAACCTCCCAGGGATGCTCCAGGGCTCAGCAACTGCCTGGGAGCCCCTGAGGATCCCTGATGGAGCGCCTCGCTGCACAGCAGAATACGGTGATATTTTCTTTGCTGTATCAATACAGCTGTCGCCGCTCTCATGCGAACACTTGCCACCTGCCAGCATTTGCCGCAGCAACCTCGTAAGGGACTGCTGGCCCGGAGAAGTCATCCCTTGCTCCAGCACCAAAGCAACTGCACGGTGGGGTGCAAGCCCTGATCTGCACAAAGGAGGGGGAGAGGACCAAGTGCATCCAACGAGCAGCATCTCTTGCAGGAGAAGAGCCTCAGTGCTGCATGGGCTGGATTGATTCGGGTTTGCTATTGCATGTTTTTTACCACCACGGTTTGCTATAAGCCCATGATTCAGTATTTGGAGTTTGCATCTCTACGCTTACCCTGGCACTAACTTCCTCACAGCATTTAATGCCAAAAGAAACATCCAGGGAGACATGCAAAAGCAGGTATTCGGCAGTAGAGCAGCTCGCCATTGCATCAGCGGCCTCGGGTTATTTTTACGAGAAGCGCAGAGCACACACTTGGCCACGGCTCGTTAGTCTCCCAAGGCAAAACGTGGAGGAGAAACCAGCTTAGTCACGACACTTTGGAAAAGGGTAACCTCAGCGGGGGAACGGGGCCTCTCTGCCTGGAAACAGGCCTGTCAAAATAGGTTTCTTCAGTTTCCCATCTCGTTGCCCCATGAGGGAGGAGAGAGGAAAGGATCTTTTTCTCCATAAGAAAAGGGAAAGGGATACGTTGGTATCCTTGCATGAGTTTAGCTACGCAGCACAGGGATGTGTCTGCATCTTGAGCTCACGCCGTAGGACACGGGACATCCATCTGTGGTCTGGAGATGGAGATTTGGGTCCCTGATGTCCTCGAGCCATGTCTGCACGCTGCTGCACTCGCTCCGCCCTTCCCAACATGGTTTATTGAGTGCAGAGAGCTTAATGAAGCACTTCCAGAGCCAGTTTCACACCACAGCACAGGCAGACACACCCCGACCATCACCGCGGCTTTTCCTCAGCAAAATTAAAGGAATCTTTAAATATTTCAAAAAAAAAAACCAATTTCCCTCAGTTTTAAATCATGGTGAACATTATTATTAAGTAAAATATCCACAAGAAACAGCAGTGAATGACTCTATCCCTTCATACACTCTTACAGGAAATTAGAGACCCATTTTTAGCAGCAGATACAGGAGAGTGATGCCTGCAGGTCCCAGCTTGGACCCCAGCCCTATTGCACATCACACCTAGGGACCGTCCCTTCCCAAGAGCTTAAAAATTCCACGTGCAAACCAGGAGGAGGCATAAGATGGGTAAAGACCCTGCAGTTCCACAGCACAGATGAGAACGGATGAGCTAGCTCTGAGTTTGCTGTCTCCAGGAGGCAAAAAAAACAACCAACCAACCCCCCTTCCCCAACAAAATCCAAAGATACAGAGTGCAACAAGTGCGCTTCTGGCAGAAATTCAGAGGCTTGACGAGCTCACTGGGACCTGCTGGGAGATACAAACATTCCCTCCAGGAACACCCGAAAAACATCAGAGGTTCACCATGTGATCCCCAACAGGGGCTGGGTCTCGCTCAGATGTCCCCCGCTGAGATGTGGCTGGGACACTGGTGGGGCTGCCCTCCAGGAGGACCATGGGAAGGGCTGCACCCCTCCACGTCGCAGGGGAAGGACCCACAGATGTCAGACACGCACCCTGCCTGGGGCATTTGCACCTCTCCTCCCCACTCCAGCTTACGTCAGCGTATGAAGTCTCACACGCGGTAATGAACCTGGACGATTGATGCCATGGCGCTGCTCCAGCCAGCTCTTTCCCAAGGACAAAAAGGCACGGGAAGGGTTTGGAGGACAAGGAAGGAGAGTATTGGGAATAACGTAGCCTGGGAAGTGGTTCCTGGTGGCCCTCAAACAGAGCTCCATCACATCTGCAAGCGTGATCAGCGCCAAACACAGGTTACAGGTCTGGAAGGGCTTCCTTTTTGCTCAAAGTGAACTTTTGGGTAGCTTATTGGTTCCAGACAGCAAGTTCAGGGGAACCGCACAGTTCCCACACTCCCAGGGAAGCCGTTACGATGAAGACATCCCACCAGGAAGCTCTGCAAACCCTCCTTTGGGCTTAGCAGAAAACATCACTCAGCCTCTTCCTACAATTCACATCATTTGTTTTAAATGTAACTTTAATTCCTGACAAGCAATGTGCAGGGGAGAAGAAAAGCACGACCGTGATAGATGAGCCTTCAGCTCCCCCACCGCACTCTGACCTATACCAGACAAGATAAAACACGGACAGAAATGCGCCTTTAGGAGGAAGCCCATTAATGGGAGTTTCAAGAGGAGACAAGGGAGCATCACCAACTACAGCTCCCGCTTTGCCCTACAGCCTGAATGGTGCTTTGCAAAAATAATGCACCTTTCAGAGGAAATGGCTATCTTAGATGTTTGCAACCGATTCATCTTTGGTGCACGGCATGTCACCGTGACTCTAGTGCCAGGACACATCACGCCGATTCAGCAGAGCTGTGCCATCCTCCCAAAAATTACAAGTAGGGAACTGCAGCACAGGAGGACTAAGGGATCAAAAATCCCCAGAGATCTGATGCCACCAACACCTCCCGCGACCAATGTCTGGTAGCTTTTGGTCTTCTCTCCTACCCCTCTTCCTCCTCATCCAGCGTGTTTTAAGAGATCAGACATTTCATACCTTTCTAAACCTACGCTGCTCTGCGAATCAGACACCAGCAATATTGCTTATTTAAAAGAAAGCCTGGGGAAAGAAACCTTAATTATCCAAACAGCCAGTGGCCACCACGCAAAGTCACATTTACCATGGAAGAGAAGGGAGGGAGCCAGCCCGGGATTTTCCCAAGCCCTTACGCTGCTGTAGCTGCCAGAGAGCAAATGGGGCCGAGCGTTTTAAAAGCTCACATCTGCCAGGGACTGCGCTCACAGAGAAACCTGCTCACGTCTGAGCCCGAGCAGCCCACAGAAGCTGCGCTTTTTTAGGAACCTGGCCTTGAAGGCACAGCCAAGGACTCTCTCATCATTTGGGGTCATGATAAACATCGCACAAGGGTGAGGAACGGTCTGTTATCCTTGTGAGGCAGAAAGTGTTCCTGATGGGATAAGGTCTTTAACACAGAAACACAAAGTGGCAGAAAGAAGAAATCATTTGCAAAACAAAATGCTCACAACCCAAAGTACTAACATTAGGCGAGCACCACTTGGTCAGCTGGAAAGCCCGATACTGTGCAATCAAAGCATGACCTCCCATCAGGACCTCTTGGTCCAAAGACACACAGGCATAGCAGTAACTGGGAGACTTCTTCCCCTGTCACTCAGGCAGAAGCTCCACGTTCCCAGCAGAGCCGTTTCCCAAGCCAGCACAGTTATGGAGGTGTGATGAGACCGTGGTACCTACCGGTTTGGGGCAGTGGATGTATCTAGCAAGGCTGATGATCAAATCATGCGTGATTGGATCCACCAGGTTTCGAAAGCTGGCGTATCGATAGAGCACATCATCCAGAGAGGTCGACTCCATTCCCAAATCCTGCAGAAAACAGGGTAAATGAGCAATATTAGATGTGCTATAAAAGCCAGTGCTAGCATGGATCTGAAAATTAGCCCACGTTGGTGATCCCCATGAAGAAGCCAAGAAGAAACTGGTCCCCGCACCACCCCACACAAGGAAGGGACACCTGAGCGTGTCACCCTGGGGAAAGCTGCACTCCTGCGCTTTATCTGCTCTACTAAGAGATGTTAGAGCTGCAGGACGAACACCCCAGTGCCTCTCACAAGCTCTAAATCCACAGAGGGAACAGTACGCTTGTACCAAGGTAAAATCGAAGATGACTCTGGAGAACACGACAGCTTGATCAGCATGAAACTGGAATTGCAAAATAAATACAGCATAGACGTGCTCTGGGACGTGCATAGGGAGGAAGGAATGAGCCTAAAATTGCAGCAAAGGAGGATAAACTGGGGGGGTGGGGGTGGGGTGGCGTGAAGAGCAAAGTGCAGGACTAGATTGCCCGGGGAAGGGGTGGAGGCTCTGCTGTAGGAGACTGGAGAAGGATGTGTCAGGAATAGCTCAGATGGAGCTGATCCTGCCCTGGGGATGGATCAGACCTCCTGAGGTCCCCTCTAAGACTATTTTCTCTGATTTTCAGTGCTCAGACATAATAATTTGAGGAATTTTGGCAGAAAACTCATCATTATATGAAATATGTTAGTGCACAGGGACAGGGAGGAGTAGGGTTATATGTAGCGCACTCCTTTTACTTCAAATATTTTATCTCCACTATGTTTTGTTCCTCAGCAGCAGCCGATTAGGGGACAGGACATCACTCCTCACAGATGAATGCACATTGCAGCAAGGTCCATCAGCCACCCCATAGGACAGCCAGAGCCAGTCCATCAAGGAGATGTGCCTCACAGGTCCCATCTGTCCAACACCAGAGGTCCGGGCGAGCTGGCTCATTTTCCAGCCCTGCCTTACCGGGTGAGCTTGAGCAAGCCGTTTTCCTTTTGCCTTTTATTTTTGACAGGAATAAGATGTTTTGTATTTCTCTTCAAAGGCTTGCTTTCGTTTTCAAAGAGTGAAGCCCAGAAGCAACCTCCTCTACTTGGTATGGACAGGATTTAGGAAAACAACGACCTATGGGTCCTACTGCATTTCAGGAAATTCATCTCTCCTTTGGGTGTCGTATCCACTTTCCCATAGCAGAGACACCACCACACCTTCCCGAAGGCATTTAACTTTCCAGATGACCTCTACAAGACTCAAGTGAGCAGGGACATACCCACGCTGAGACTTGCCTGCCACCTTGCCACGCGCTTTGGCGAGACAGAGCCCCTACGGTACCAAACCAACATGGAAGTAGTTGTTTGACAGCCACCACCGATTAGTGGGTATGTAACTTGGTAAGGAAGAACTGACCACCGGCATCATTCCAGTGCAAACACTTATGTAGGAAGCCACAGCCTCGGGTCTTTCAAGCCCTCACTGGCAACGGGAGCTGGGTTTGTAAGCTGGTGGGCTGGTGCAACTCTGAGTGTCTACTTGAACCGAAACACAGCACAAATGAGAGATCGTTTCAACTATGCAGGAAAAAATCACGCAGTGGTGAAATCCTCATATCTGTATCTCCACTAGCATTGAGGAAAACTACTCCTGACCCCCAAGAACAGTCACACTGGAGACAGAGACTTGTCCACAACTACATCAAATGCCAAGTCCTCCTCCCACGTAGCTGGTGGCATCTGGCATGAAGAGTTTTGTGATGTTTGAAAACACACGTATGTCTGGGGGTGAAAAGGCCTGCTGCCCAGCAATGGCAGCGCTCCCAGGGATTAGTTGTGGTGCCATCAAACCAAACTGGCCCAGTTCTACCAAGAATTTGAGGCTGAAAAGAGCTGAGCTGCAAAAATGAGATGGAATTTTCAGGTGAAGAAGGAATGAGCAATGCAATAAACACTGCATAACGGGGAAAGCACTTGGTGCTCTGGTCCTCTTCTTAGGGAAAACCAACCGGCTACAGGGATGAAATAAAGGAGGGGACCCCAAGGACAGGGGGTGCTGTGGTGTGGAGCTGGGGAAAGTAAAACATAAAAGTTATGTGTAAGGTGCCAGTAATAGGAAGGTGCCATTTGGCCACGTGGGAGTCTCAGTCTGGCTACATGACTCAAGAAAAATAAAATGGAAAGTGTCAGACACAGCACAGGGGTGGGACAATCTCATTCACCATCATCCTGCAAAAAGCAGCCTTCCCGACTCTCTTTTTATTCATAGTTTTGACTAATAACTTGTTATTTATTGAACATTTTGCACTTCTGCAGAACTTACCTTGAGAGGACATCAGAGCATCTCACAAACGCAAATTGCGCTTATTACCCACAACCGCAAGTCCTTACAGTGCATTCAAAAGGAAGGCATCACACAGAGGCATTATCTCCCTTGCAGAGCAGAGCAGAGCAGCAGAGTGAGATGTTAAGCTCCGCAGATGTGAGAAAGGAGTACACCTCAAATCTGTGCCACAGCCAAAGCCCCGCAGCTCCCAGCCCTCCCAGTATAAACGCAGCTTTTGCCCAAACGAGTAGAAGTGCAGTAGGGTTGGATACAGCTGCTGTCGTGGGAAATCAAAAAATCAACACGGCAGTAAGAAAGTAGCTCTACATGGTCTAAAATCTTTTTTAAAAAAAAAAAAAAAGGAAAGAAGATAATTACAGACCGGAATAACCTCCCTTTGTACAGATACACATGGATAAAGGCCAAGCAGAAAAATAGAAATACAATTCAGAAGCTTCAGCTATCAGAAATCCATGATTCCTGTCAGACCCAGGACACAGATGAGGACAGAAACATGTGGCCGAGGGTGGGGACTGTCCCCAAGTCCTGGCACCACTCCGCAATTCAGTCAGCTTAGGTGTGTATCAAAAGCCTCCCCAGACACCCTTTCTCCAGCCAATGTCCCCAAGCTTGGCTGCTCCAGGGTCACAGTTTGCAGCTCGTTATTGACAGCCACACCGTCAATTTGTTGATAATCTGCATTAAAAAGTTCCCTTTCTCCTACCCCCAGTGTTTTAATACAGCAAATCCAAGCCAATAACAACTTGGTGCCCTGCAATAAATTGGAGCCTGTCCTGAGCTCTGAGATGCTCCGGCCCCAGTGAACCGCACGGGAAGGCACACTGGATGTAGGTGCTGATGCTCTGTGACTTCACAGAGGCTGAAAACTATCATCTTCACTTAAAAAAATAATCTATTCCATCTCACATCACTGGCTGTAGCAGCCAGAGGCATCTCACACTGCGTGCAATTACAGCTCACGCCGCAAACGAGGTGGCAAGTCTTCACCTTCCTTGTTATTTTCAGGGGCATCACCGCAGCGCTGACTGAGTTAACGCTGCTTTGCTGACTCTTTGGACCGCAAACATGTCATTTAGTAAGAAAAGCGCCTAGGCGGTTAAAAACCCCCACGAGTGGGGCTGTTCTCCCCTGCCGGGAGCACCAAAAAAAAGCCGCAAAACAACAAATCCAACCGGCCACAAAACCCAAGCAGCCAACGCGCCCGCTGATTGCAAACACACCTAGTTTGGAAAACAAAGTGGCCAAACTAACTTACGATCTATCTCAAGGCTTCTGCCAAGTTTGCACTTAAAGAATAATGAATTAACCTATGTTGAGACGTAGAGCTAAGATGTGGGCGCGCGCGCTGTGCAGTGTGACAGCAGTGTGACAGCCAGGACAGCCCACCAAGGCTGCTCCAGCCCCCGTTGGGTTTAATTAGGCTGGAAAAGCTAACTCCTTCATTTAAGACCATCTTCATCCTCACATGTTTCGGCACAGCATGGATCCACAGGTGACTGCACAGAACTGGGTGGGTTCAGGGNGGGGGGGGGAAGGGGGGAGAAATAGAAATTGTGTGACGATGTAGGGCAGGGAGATCCCCAAAGGAAACTCCCGCTCCTTCAGGGAGAGAAACACCTCTCCGAACAGCAGTGTGGATGTTACCGTCCCACTTTGATAGAGCTCAACATCAGGATTAAGCAAACGTGAAGTAAGAGCTGGATTTGGCCCACGGTCATACGGCATCGCTGGCAAACACTGTGCACTACCGAAGGAGCCGGGTTTGGGGCTTGGTAGAAGTAATCCCGCACACACACAGCTCTCAACGCACTGGGATCTTTGAGGATCAAACCAGGTTTAGCATCCCGCCACTTCCCTTTAAGCATCTCAAAACTCTGACAATTTTCTCTTAAGCTAAAGTTAAAATGTAGAACCAATAAATCAGAGAATTTCTCCTCCTCTCTCCTGGGAGAGCTTACATTTTTCACATGAAGTATTCCCTCCTCCCTCCTGGTACACATTTTTTATGCACAAGATGTCTTTCTCAGCTGCTCCCTAAATCTCTCTGCCACACCAGCATTGTCTCTTTTCCACCACATGTAATATTTTAAAGCCACTCAAGGCTGAAACTTGTTCGAGGCCAAGTGATGAGCTCATCTGCAATTTAATAACTTAGCACCAGTTCATGCTGTCAGCAGCAAATCACGAATCGCTAGCTTTGGGGAAAACGCCCAGCATCTGGCTCGAGTCACTTGGGTGTTTTTCCAGCACGTTCCCTTTTCCTAGGGGATCTTTACCTGGATAGCAAGTGCAACTTTCAAATAGGAAAGGGTATAAGGGTTTAAAATGATGGTATTTGTGAGCCAGGCAGGACCCTGGCTTTCTTGGGGTAGGCTGGGGGTGTGTGTTTTTCTAGTGTGCACCCAAAACCCCTGCACCGTGCTGAGACAGTTTGGGAAGGTTTGTGCGTGTGCGGCAGGAGAAGGGGAACACCTCTGCACCCCCCAGCCACCTCGAGTCCCGACGTCCCCATGGGCACCGGGCAGGAGGGGGCCGAGAGGACGTTTCACAGCAGCACATTCAACAGCGCGAGGCAAGCCGGAGCCAACTCCAGCAGGATTTGGGATTAACGACACAACAAGCAGAGGAAACCAGGAAGGCAGAAGTGACTGAAAACAACCCAAAGGCTGCGAGTGGATCAAAAAGCACTGGGGAAGAAGCTGCCGACCCTGAGGTCAGGCAGCTCCCTGCAACTTGAGCTGCTGCCCCTGAGTCTGTCTTACCGAACCGTGCTCCCTACGGAGCACATCAAGTCCTGCTTTGCCAGGCAAGACTAAGGAGGGGGGAGAGGAGATCACTTTGGGACTAAGTACAAAAGCAAGAGTCTTGCTCAACTCATTTTGCTGCGCATCCTCCCTGCCATCACTCATGACCTTCCTGCAATTTGTCTGATTTGTTTCCAGCTTTAGGAGGCCAAGAGAGCGTCAAACCACTCGTCAATCCTCAGGGCTGGCATAGACACTGGAAGGAAAGCTTCCTGCCACCAACCAGTTGCATTCAGCCTCCACAGGAAGAGTCTTCTGCAAATGTAGCAATGCAAAGCTATTAGAATTTAAAAACAAACAAACAAAACAAAAACCAACAAAAAAAACTCCACACCAAACAAAACCAAAACAAATGTGAAGGAATTAGAAATTTAAATCAAAGAAGTCCAACAGAAAAACGTAACGCCTCCCTCCACGGCAGCCAGCAATGGAAACTTCCCAGCTACAGCCATGAAAGGCATCAGAGACCCCAATTATTTTGGAAAAATGCCAAGCCAGGTGAGAGCCGGGGCACGGTCAGGCCTGCTGCCCCGCAGCGCTGATGCTGTGCTAGATGCTCTCTTCATCCTGGATCCCTTTTGCAAGCAACAACCACAGAAACAGCCCTTCCACCCAGAAACCGGCCCAAACTAAGAGCTCACCATTGACTTCCCTCCCCAACAACACTACCCAAGCAATGCCGCTTTCCCAGTGAAAAAGGAAAGATAAATGCAAGGCATTTGGCAGCTGTACCCCCAGCTTATCTTTCCCTAATGCCAGGTAAAACAACTTGTTATTCCCCTTCTGCCGCCTGTCAAACGGGGCACAACAGCAGCTGACAGTTGAGCAACAGGCTTTTGAAGCACCAACCTGCTTCCATGGGACGCAGCATCGTGTAATACTCCCCTAAGCCACAAGGAGCCATGAACAACGGAAGTCAAGCCCATTTTTGCTTATTAAACTATTTATCACTGCAAATTGAATTGCAATTAGAGGAAAATCCAGCAGGTCCATGTAAGAAGTCATAGAAGAAAGCAGGTTATGCTGTTGCTGCTTTCATTAGCATGGAGCAAATGCAGTTACCGGCTGTCCAAATGAGGTTACTCTGTAAAATATCACCCCGAGCTCCTGCAATCATGGCTGCTCATAAATATCCTATTTAGGCCAGCACCTCTTCCAAAACTGTTTCTTATCTCCACTAATATCCAGGGCAGCATAACGAATTTCCAAGCAGAGAGACTAGTATTATAAACAAGGGTTGGGCATGAAGGAAGAGATGGATTAATATTGTGTGCAATCAATCATCTGCAGCAACTCATCTGGGAAAAATGATTTCACGAGGTGAGCATTAGCAATGTGGTGAGTAAGGTCAGCTCAGAGAGACAGGCATGTGAGATGTGACTCAACAGCAAGCAGTGTGGGTTGCTCAAAGGCTACAGGGTTGGTTTTCCTGACGGAGGACATATTTAGCTGCTCAATCCCCACGCCTTGTGAAGCACCCCCTTGAAATCAAGCAAATAAAATGGTTCTTGCGTTTAATCCTTAGGATGTTCGACTCCACCACAAATCCTCCAATGTCTGGTTGACTTCTGAGGTTAGCAAGCCACCATCACTGGTGCATTTATTGCAGCCCAACAGCCCCGGTCATCCACATACGTCCCCTATAAGCCACCTGTTTGCACACTGCAATGAAGTGTTTTACACACGCTACAAACAGCTTCATTCTTAACTGGGTATCCAAAGGAAACAAGGCTGAAATAGTCACGCTGTCCATCCACCTCCTCCTCCTCTTCCCCAAACAGCTTTTTAACACATGAACCAATTTCATGGGTCGAGAAAGGAGGAAAGCATCTGAAAGGTAATGACTTTCCAACAGGTTTTGGGAAAAAACAGACCTCAGCAATGCAAAGACGCCCAACTTTGCACCTTTGAAGAGGGCAGGCAGCAGCTGGCACCCACACATGGTTTGGCTGCGACTGTGCAGCCAGTCGTGGGACCAGTAACGTCTGGATGGGGCGTCACAGAAGGCACCTTGGGAACCTCCAAACAAACCAGCAGTTGCTACTGCAAATTTCTATGTCCAATCCACCAGAACGGTGCACAAATGGAGTTTAAATATGTGGGATATTTTCTGTTTAAGAGAGTAAATATTGGTTTGGAACCAACGATTGCTCATTCAAAAGCCTCAAGTGAGGGTGCAGTTAGAGAAGAGAGTCGACGTTTCAGGGAAGAAGTAAACATTTCCCTGGCGGATTGACTCAAATAATAAATGGTGGCAGCTTGAACCCCCTCCAGGAGGCTGGAATTATAGAAACTCAGAGAGACGGATTAATGGGCAGAGATATGATGCCTCCATCCAGATAATAAACAACTGTGAATAAGAGATTTGCAGAAGAATGCACTGCGTTTATTTTAGACTGCAAGGCAAATGCAATTACCCCAATTGGAGTTTGGCCAGACCACAGCTAACAGACTTCTTCAGGAAAGCGCCTGTGGATATTTAATGAGAATAGATAGCTTCAGCTACCCATCCCATTTTGATTTACAGTGGGATCCCAGTATAGAAAAAGCTTGGAAACACTATTTGGGGAAGGTGACTCCAGGCCTTCCTTTGAACAATTAAAAAAAATTTAGATCCATCACTGCCTTTAACACATGCGTTCGTCTTAAGCTCACAAAATATTATTCACTCATCCCTTCTAAACCAGCGGGAGCTGCCCGCATCCCAGTTTCCCATCCAAGCTGGTCCATCAACCTGGGGCCGTTGCTCCAGCTGGGGTTCCAGCCCCAAGCCAGGATCCTGCTGGCCACGCAGAGCCTGCACCAGATGGCTTCTGGTGGGACTCACCGCTTCTTCCTCCTGCTCCCCAGACGGATGGGTGACAACAGCAACCTCCCAGCGGTCTCAACCCTAAGGCGCAAGAGCCTCTTTCGCTCTGCACCGAAACGCTCCGAGGGAGAGCGATCCCCCACGGTTTTCCTCCTGCAAAGGAAGGACGGGGGGCAGAAAAAGCTGCAGGTCTAAGGGCAAGGCAAGGAGAAGGCTGTGAGCAAACACACCGGTCTCTCCAGTTTGCCGATAGCCAAGTGCAAACACCGAAGGGCCGCTCTCACGGCCTCCTCACCTCCTGCTAGCCAACTCCACCTGGAGCCCACCACATTACATGGCTAAAATCCAAAGAAAAAGGTTAATGCATCAACCCAGCAAGACACCCGCGCTATTAACTCTGCTCTTGCTGCTGGAACTCCCATTAACAATTCCACGGTGAAGCATTAAAAGGCAATATGACAAATTTAATCAAACATCTGCCATTTCTTTTCTCATGTGTCTGCTCAGAGAGCTTGCTGGAGCAACCCAGCTGCTGACTGCAGCATCCAAACCACGGGTCAGAAGCAGAACTTCAATTTATCATCCCTTTTGCTCTGCGACTAGTGCCTTTTACTATTAAAGGCAGTAGGGGTTGCACAGGGACTCCTGCCCCAGCATGGGTCAGTGGCTGATCCCCAGGGCGAAGGCTACGCACCTCTCCCCCCTGTCACCCCAGATGCATAAAAATGCTTAGTTTCCCTCGCAAGAGTCCCTGAGAGCTCTATCAGAAAATGGACTCACAGGACAGGATGCTTATCTCCTGCCAGGTATGGATCCAGGCTTGTCACCTAAGCTCGGTCTACTGTCAATTCATACAAAAATGGTGATTCATCCTATTCGAAGGCAGCTGGGCTGAGTCAGTCTCTGGATGTGGCTGTCTCTACCAGTTATCCGCCAAGAAAAGCCCCTCTAATTAGCTTATCCTAGACATTTAATGTTTAGGCAACTGGAGCAGGAAAATCCCACTCGTACTGTTCTGACCTTTGTTTTCCAACACAGCAAGCGCAGAGCTCTGCATGGCTTTCATACCCACTCTTCCAGCCAAAGAACAACCCCATCTGTTTTGCAGCTGATCATCCATCAACACTAGTTATGTTTTTAAGTCTTGCTTTAGTCCCCCACTGTTTCGTTGGAGGTAACTGGGAGCACAAACAACTCCTGTCCTTGGAAGGTGACAGTAGAAGCCTTACGGGCACTGAAGAATTTTATTTGTGCATGCAGATATTCTACCATGTTGTGTTCACATGTGCTAAATACACACACACATCTTTATAATAAGTATTTACAGGAAAAACAACAACAAAAAAGGCAGAACTGAGATCCTTGCAGGAAAGGGGAAGAGGTTTCTGAATAGAAGACGACACCGTCAGATGGGGAGGAATCACTTGTCTTCATAATTTCCACTGCCTGTTAGAGACCGCCTCGGTGTCTGGGCATACAGTAAGCGAACGATTCCCGATACAAGAGCAGCATTTACAATCACACGCCTTTCCCTGTTTGAAATTACAGACCACTCTCCCCGCACATGCTACAATTGATGAGAGTTCTTGGAGCAACACCGAGTCTAGAAGCACTTTGCGCAATCTGCTCCTTATCCGCCACCTGCACATACTGCATTTCATTAACAGTTACGAGCCAAACACCCTTGCTTTACACATCCCTGCAAGTATCTCTGCTAAGGGATACGGTAAGAAGAAAGTCCAAAAATCTTGACTCAGATGGCTCAACACTAATAGTGAATCAAACAGGCAACAAGGCTTGAGCGATTGTGCTGTCTGTCCATCCTTCCACCTCTGTCCTTCCGCAGGTAACTCTGTGCGTCAGCCAGTCTCATTAAACTATGGGAAAGGGACAAAAGTCTCAAAGGAAATTAAGGTCCTGTAGATTTGGGGAATCGGAAAGAAGAGACTCCAGTGAGGAAGGACCAGGACTTGGCTGCTGCGCACCCTGCATGGCAGCAGAAGGATGGACAGGAGGACAGATGGTCTGCAGCTGGGCCAGATGGTCCACAGCTGCTCTCAGGGTTGCTCAGCTGGGACCTCAAGGAGGACACTGGAAGCAGCTGGGTTTTCCCGGAGCTGAAGTTTGGCTGATGTGACGGACAACCAAGATAAGCCTGCAGGAAAGCCCCCCTCACCTGGTCCTGCACTGGGGATCCCCCTCTTTTCTAAACAGAAAAGATGAAAGAACAGGAGTCCTCACCTCTCACTCTTGCCTGCTCTAATCCAGCCACTTTCTCCAAGTTGCCCTCACTTCAGATTAACACAACACGGCATGCGCTGCCTGTCCCTGACGTTAATTCTGTTGAACCAGCCTCCGGTTAGCGGGAAAGCAGGATTTATTGCCTTGGCCCACTTGAGCCCCATCTCCTGTTTCCAGCAGCTGCCACTGTGAGAGATTTCAGGAGGGCAGCACGGGCCTCCTCCTCATGTACAACGGTGCGATCCTGCCCGCCGGGTGAAAAGCCCTCTCTGAGCACCACGTAATCAGCTGCTCCCAAGAGAAGGAGATCCCAACACAGCCCAGTACAGAAGGAACTGCAAATCATGGTTGAAAAGTCACGTTTGCTTTTCTACCCATTCAAAATGCTGCCTTCTGGAGATCTCCCCTCCTCTCCTCAGCCAGGAGAGCTGTTGCAATCCAGCGATGGGAAAAGAAACTTGATAATTTCAGGGGATCAATCAGGCCTGTGTTAGCAGCGCTGTGGTGGGGATTACCCACACCTACCTGATGCGTGGGGGTTGTTTTGATGTACAGCCCTGCCAAGCAGCGAGCACACAGACAGCCATGTGAGCCACCAGGAAACACCCCCACATCATCCCCAAGTACCAAAATTCCCAGGCACATCACGCTGAAACTATACCGTCGATAATGATGTTACCGTATCACCGGGGAGCCTCCTGGACCCCCCCCGAGTGCCCAAAAGAAATCAATCCGTTACTGCACATACAATAAGAGCTTGCGATCCAATAACTGCTATCTAAAACCTGGTTTCACTTCCAAGCCCTGGGTTGATTATTATTGCATTAGCTATGGAGGGATGTATTGTTACCGCTCAATGAATGCTAAGCTCTGCTTCAAAGGGACTGAGTTTCAGTGGTGGAAGACTATACAAATGCTTCGACAATTGCTTTGGGATCCTTCAAAGCAGATAGGTGCTAGAATAAAACCTAAGATCTTATTGATACAGGCGTTAGTAAAAATACGTGTCAATGATTCCTCAACACAGCTCTTTTCCAGAGTAGGTTATTCAAGAGAAGTAATTTAAGACGTCTTTGAGAGAGAGAAATATTCAATTAACTCTTTAAACCGGCTGCCACAGAACAATATGAACATTACAAAAAGATCATTTAAATGAACAAATTGTAGCTGACTCCAATAAAAACATTTCAAGCCTTTTTTTGTGCCATTTATACCACTGCAGAAGCCTGGGTGAGAGGACAGCGGGCACAGAAACGGATTTGGATAGACAGCAGCAAGGGAAGAGCCAGACACTGCAACGTGCACCACTGGCACTACCCTACGCACACCAAATACATCTCCAATGCGCCACAGCGCTCTTTGGCTGCCATCTGGGCTCTTGGGCTGCTCTGGAAAGCAAACACATGGCTGAATCAGAAGATGAAATGTTTTGCCGTAGCCAAAACCATGCCCTGGTAGGCAAGGCAATAGGTACGATCCTCTTCTGTCTTAGCCTGAGCACCCTGTCCTCTACCTATCGCTGCAAGAAGACGTATATCAGAGATTTTGCACTGTAAAACCTTAGAGGGAACAAGATACAGGCAGATTTTAGCTCGAAGCAAGAGATGAGAAAATAGGGTTGAACTTGACATTGAAATAAAACCTCTCTGCTCCATTTCTGCATTAAGGCTTATCTGAGTTAACAACAGCCCACTCCACACCAAGGATGAAGCCTCTTTCTACACTTGGTACCTTCTCAACAGTTAAGAGAGGCTTCCAGCAAAGGAGCAAAACAAACAAATCCCACAGCACCAAACTCATTTTCTTACTTAAGACAGAGCAACGGGAATGGAATAAAAATAAAGGTTTCCACAGCTTCTAAGGGCTTGCCAAGACGACCAGCATCGCACGAGTAATTAATATGGACAACATGAATTTCAATTCTTTCATTTGCAAATCCAGCATCACAGTTAATCTCAAGCATGGACAAAGTCCATTAATAAAGCAGATTCATGTAATGGGATTCAAAGCAATGGCAAATCAATACATAACACACTTGTATGCTAGAATAATCTATGCTTCGCATAATAATCACGGTAACTGTAATGCTCTGCATTTATATGGAGACATATTCAAGACCAGCCCAGGCCACCTAACGAGCTTGGCGGGGTCTGCTTCTCCCGCAGTGGGATGCAGCCGGCACCGGGAATGAACGGCCACCAAAGAACCACCCAGCAAGGAAAACAGATAAACCTGTGCACGAAATGGTTGCAGCAAGGAGAAGAAATCAGGGAGGATGGTATTTAAGAGAGGGCCGGCACTCCTAACTTCACCCAGAAAAAGGGAAAAGGATCTATTATGTACCGTCATATTCTTGTGATTATGGTAAGAAAAGGCTTTCATCGCTGAACGGAGATGTACACCCATGGTTACCATCCAACGTGTTCCCAAAAGCCGCATGAGGGGCAGGGGTTGCCCGAGCAGGGCAGGGGTTGCCCAAGTGGGGCAGGGAAGGGACAAACTCCTCAGCAATCCCATTTCATGAATTAGACGCAGAGCTGACAGCTCATTTCTCTCCAGACACCTCCCGACAGCAGGCAGGTCAGAGGCAGTTTCATTAAACACCCACCACACGCACTTTTGCACAAAGATACCCACCACGCCGAGCCCGCGAGCTATCCCCCTAATTACAGGATGATAACAGACATGCTCCGAAACCAGCCTCATCCACGCAGCTCCGGCTTGGGGAAAAGTAGGAGTATCACCCACTTCTCCGATTAGCTCCTAATCAAGCCTGTGAAATGCCTTTTTTTGCAGGAGCTGTGCCTAAAAGCATGCGATGCCAAGGCGACAGGCAGCACGCAAGCCATGGCTGCATCCAGCAAGGCACGGCATGGCTGTGGAGCTGAAGCCCCAAAGGACGTTTGGCACCAACATCCACACGCGGCGAGGGTTTCCCACCGGCACTGCTTTGCCTGCGATGCTCCTGATCAGAGCTCCGCCGAGCTCCACACCTGCATAAAGAGATACTGCAGAGGTGTCAGAGCTGACTCCAAACAGAGAGATACAGCAGGAGCGACGGAGAGCTGCTACCTGCTCTGTCCCCATCTCTTCCTTCTGCTTTCAGGCAGGTTATTAAGCGACTTTCCCAATTTTTCACAGGGGAAGAAGATGATCAAAGACTCCCCTAAGTCTCACAAATGATGGAGTTATTCTGGTTTTGGGGAGGTCCTCCCAACCCTGTTTGTTACCAGCGGCAGGAGTCAGGGCTCTCCGTTGTTAGTTGCTGAATTGCTGCACCGCCTTGGGCAAATAATTTCTCTTTTCTGCAGCTTCCCCAGCAGCAAGATGGAGGAGAAAACAATGGAAACCTGAGCAGACCTACAGTGCTGCGAAGGTGCCTGAAGATGCAGGGGGCATCCTCCACATCACGAAAAAATGAAAAACCGGGTCTCCAGCCCTGGGGCAGCGTGAGCTTCTTGAGTTAATCCTGATAACCGCACTGCTTCATCCCTCCGGGGCGAAATGCGGGAGGGAACTGAAAGTATTTCTGACACCCCTGAGCAGCCGCAAGGGAGGCACTGCATCCCCCTCTCCCGCGCAGCTCTACCAAACAGCCGTCGAGTGCCTCTTACTCGGCAGCTTTTCAAGGTGTAAGGGGAGATGTTTTCCCTTAAAAACCCTCCTCAAGCCCCTCTGGTCTCACCCTGGGTGCCTGGCAGAGCCCCTCTCTCCAGGAGGTGTTTGCCCCTGGAGCTCGTCAGCCGCTGGTGGGACCTTTCCTCTGTCCTCCACTGCAGGCTCAGATGCATTTGCCGAGACACACCGATCCCAGCTCATCTCCTCTTTCACTTAACCGCTGCCGTTCTTGCCATCTTTGATGCCTCAAAGCCCCTGTGGGGTATGCAGAGAGTCTCACCCTGAACAAACCGGAGAAACTGAGTCTGAGCAAGTGAAACCCACGTCCCCAGACTCACACTCTGGTGCCTTCTGCCTTTAACATCCACGTTTGCGAACACCTTTAGCTGGGAGGCCACGGTTCTGCTCTCCTCCTTCTCCTTCGGGATATCTTATCTCATGCTTGCCAAGTCAGAAAACCACTTAAATACCTGATTAACTATAAGCACATGTTTAAGTCCCACTGAAGCCAAAGGGCTTTGATTAGCAGAGCACTTAATACAGGTTTTTTGCTAAGCAAAACTTCTCTCCTCCGCTGCCCTCTCCACCCCGATCCCTTCACGGCAGCACGGGGTACAACTTGAGGAGCAACGGCCAGGGCGCACCGCGGCCATCAGCTGGTCAGAGCGAAATGCAGCTTAAGAGATCAGCAGAAGAGCATTTAGCACAAAAGCAGGCAAGGAGACCCCAGGAGACACAGGCAATTTGCAGGCTGGGCTGGTCCGACAAGCGCTCTGCCCTGTGAGAGCCAGCCCGAACAAAAACTCAAAACTCGCCAGCAACCGATTCCAGTAAGTGCTATTAAGATCCTCCTCTTGGTTTCACCACACATCCCTGCAGAAGGGCTCGAGGGTGGTGGCTGCGAGGGATGTGACAGATTAACCCACACGTGGCCGGACATCCCCTGCACTGGGCTGAGAGGAAAAATTCCTCCCAGGTTTCGCCTGTGGTGATGAACGGACACAGAAAATAAACAGCGCTCCATGCCTCTTGCCCTTTTTGCAGGATCTGGGTCCTCTCCAAGGGGGAAGAGGTGCTCTCCGCACCCCCAAACCCACCGCAGCACCCCCAAGCCAGGCAGGCTGGGGGGCGGCAGGGAGAAGCGAGCGCATCCCCTCCTGCCCTCCCCGCTGAGAACGGCAGCGGTACATCTTGTTCAGCAATAAGATGTGTCAAAGTCCCTGCCTGATTAAAAATGAGAGTATTTCTGCTTTGTTTGACAGTCGGGGCCATTAAGCCGCTCTTGTTGATATTTCATTTCCCAGCGAAGATGCCGGCAGCACGCGCCAAATGAACTCGGGCTGACCTAGACAGAAAACATACCTTTGCCCAGGAAGCTTCTACGGAGGAAATTCAGCACGTGATGGATTTGTGGTGGTGCAATGCCCGGCAGATGATAGCACGTGATCAGCCGATGCTTGTGTGTGACAATAACCACACCTCAAGCTCACTTTGCAGGAGACAGCTTCACCGAAAACCTGCTGCTTCCACTGCTGAGTCACGCCAGAGCCCCTGCACTTCTAGCTGATGCAATGCAGATTTCAGCACGGGCTTTCGCTTCTCGCAGCTCCCAACCTGATTAGGAGTTTCCTTATACCAGTGGCTTCTACCCAACCTCCGCTGTTGGGGTCGAAAATGAGGACCAGAAGGACCACCAGTCAGTCCCAGTGACAAGGCAGCTCTAGAAGAGGTTTACACCAGAGATCGCGATTCCTGTGTCAGCTCCTGTTCTATTTTCACACCCACGGGAGCATGGCTGTGCTCCGTGCCCTGGCACTGAGGTTAACAGCCTGGACTCGTGCTGTTGGTTCTCACGAGTTTAGCATGGTCAGAGAGGCCAAGACACAAGAAGAAAGTGGTGCCAGCAGTGAGCTGTGGCTCACGGTGCTCCACTGACCTGCACCGAATGAGGTCCGCAGTGCCCTGCACACCACCGTGCCTCCTCCTCCTCCTGGTGATGACCTGCATCTCCCGAACACCCCGGCTCCACACAAATGCATTCCCTCATTAGGAAGGTAGAGCCTTTGCACCAGCAAAGAGTCACTGTTTGCACAGAACAGGCACCGCTGACTCAACCATTAGATATCCACTCCGGAACCAGCCAAAGCAGGAGTTTCCACGGAGGGAGGGAGGTGCTCCACAGGCTCCAGGGCTTTCCTTCTTGGAGAGCGACAGGGAGGGACAAAGAGATGAAAGGAGAGCTGGTGCTTCACTCCGTGATTTTTAGCCCTGGTTTTCTTTCAGATAGAAGAGCCTGCGCTTCCATCAAAGATGCTGACATAAACCTCCACGGGGCAGTTCTGGGATGAAGGCTTGTAGCATTCAACGTGTCGGCTGGTCAGGGCAACCCTCAGGTCCTTCCTCCTAACACTCTGCAGTTTTCATCCACAGAGAAGCAAAGCAGTTTTTCAGTTGACAAGTTGCCTGCCCAGCCTTCCCCCCTACCTTGTCCCAACCTGGCAAAGCCCCCAAAACCACACTGAACTGGACTCGACTGTTGAGGTCTCCTTGAAGTGGAGGGGCAGTAAGCAGAAATGTTTTATTTCAAGCACATCTTTCCAGGCTTTCTCTTCAACTGGGCCCTAGATAAACCCTTCAGCTGCATCTCCTGAACCAGAGCAGCCAACCCAGCTCCACATGGCTGATTCCTTGCCCAAGACCTGGAGCCTGCACATCCAGCACCGAGGCACAGGTCACCTGATGGGCCAGCTCTTGTCACCTCCAGCCCTGCAAGGTCCAGGTGCACAACAGCACCTTCAGGCACAACGTTGGAGAAACCGCATCCTCCAGCACGGTGATCCAGCACAACATGGGCTGATCTCTCCCTTCAGCACACAACTGGCAAGTTAGATCAGCTCCTCTGCCCCATCCCTAATGGCTTTAGGTTGATATCAGTACATGCTGTTGGCTTTTCCTTCGTTTATCCTACTGCAGATCCTTCCTCCTCCATCAGTTCCCCGCATCCTTTTGAATTTTCACCCCCCAAACCTGGCTGTTGACCCCCAGCACTGCTGCCCACACCAGTGGGGTCCATCACACACCACCTCCGGGGCACGCGTCCCCATGGCTCACGGTGGGTTTTGCTTGTTCACTACAAGGAGCCAATTTCTGGAGCGCTTTTTGTGCTTGGGAAACTTGCCTACGAGTTCTGCTCTGCCTGCAAGGACAGCCAAAACCTCCCCTTACACAAACCTCGAAGGAACATCAGCAAAGCACCCGGCAAGAAAAGCCTCTGTCTCCGTGCCCTGGGCTATTTCCCTATTTCCTTACAGTGTGACACCACCCCAGGAAGCATCCCCATCCCCAGCCAGAAGCAGAGGCCTGAAATGCCGGCGGTAACAGAGTACCCTGCTAATCCTTCGTCCTTCTCTGCGGGTGGTTGAGCCTTCCTGGGAAAACTAAACTAGACCCCATGAAATGCTATGGCCAAAGAATATTTCCACAGGTGCTAGAACAAAGCCTTTGGCTTGAAACTCTCACCACAGATCCTGCATTACAAGCCAGGAACATTTATTTTCCAACTTCAAAATAGCCAATGCTGCTATTTTTGGCCACCAGTTTCTCCTGAAGATAACAGCAGAGAATGAAGAGCCCTGTAAACCTTCAGGATGGAGGACCAACTTCTTAATATTGTTTTCTAGATCCAATGGCAGGGCTGAATAATCGCTGAAACTTGCTGCAAGACGATGAGCTGAGCAAGAGCAAAGCCAAGATGAGCTCATTGCGCACCCCCGTCTGCCGGCAAGACGAGCTTTCCCTTCCCTGCTCCAGTCCCACCGAGACATCCACAACCCTGGGCTGAAATTCCTCAACTGGCCACGAAACAGCTGATTTCCGTATCAAGACAGCGCTGAGACGTGACTAATACAGTCATTGGGCTGGTTTCCAAGCGTGGAAGCAACTGGCCCGTGGTGAACCGGACACCTACAGCCTCACACACAAGGGATGTGGGTAAACCGTGGCATCTAACACACAGTAACACCAAACGAGTCTTGGGACCTTCTCCTCCCGAGGAAACACCAGAGAATCATGCTTGAAGGAAAGACTCCTTTTGCAAGACATTAAACAAGAAGAAAATATCCTTCTTTCTCTCTGGAGATGCCACAGGCTGATCCAAAATCACCACTGACAAGTAAGTAGGTTGGAAAAACCTACTTCTGAGGGCTGGCAGGCTGACAAGCAGACTTAATATGTGTTATCACTTTCCTTTTTTACTTTGTCTTGCCCGACATTCCTGCTCAGAAAGAGCTCCAGCTGCTCCAGCTGCCCTGAGCTCTCCTCATGGCTCTGTCACCTCCAGATACCACCGTCCCTCTTTTCTTGGGACTTTCCCTGCTCCAGCAGACGCTCCCCTTCCCCTTTCCCAGGGGGACGCTCAGCCTTTCTGCCCCTCCATTCCCTCTGCAAAGCGAGTAGGACAGACGCTTTCCCCCATCACCCGGGTTTTGGAGGGGTGGTGAAGGCAAAGACTGCGAGGTGCCCAGCTGCTGCGAGAGAGGAGCCACGACACCCCATCTGCCCGCTCCCCAAGGGCGATACACCCTCGCTCTTCACCCGTTAGCACCCAGCCCTTGCAAAGCCTTTTGGCCAAGCTGACCAAAGCAGCCCCTTTTTGGTTCGCCAAGGGCTTTCTCCCGACCTCTGCTCAGGGCTGAGCACAGCCCACCAACCAGGCAGGGAAGCCACGTCTCCACGTCTCTCCCCACGCACCATGGTCCTGCTGCAACCTGCTGCTGCTGCTCGCTCCCCCCATATCGCCGCCTCTGTTCCACATTTAGCTGCCGTAATGGTAAAAGCCGGTCAGGCCAAAAAAAAGCATGCCTCCACGTCTGCGTTGCACGAACACACACAGCAGAAGCTCGTAACCCCCAGGTCCTACTCCAGAACCCAACCACAAAGCCAACTTTTCTTTCTCCCAACTCTTTCTTTTGCTTTGCGCGACTCCGTTTGGAGAGAGTTTCATTCCGTTTAATTAGCAGCAAAGCCTGGAGCACCCGAGCTGCAAATCAGCCCTTGCGGCACCCTGCCAGCTTGTGGAGATGAAGTATCCGGAGACGGAGCTTGGTCAGCGCTGGGTCCCACCAAGACTTTACACGTGGTTCTCAGCAGCAGGATGTCATTCTCGTCCTTCCGCAATCAACGGAGGCAGCACTGTGAAATGACCTAAACCTGCAGGAACGGCACTTTATCCCTGCCTTTGGGCAAACCAGGACAGGGATTACTTCAGGTTTCCACATTTTTGCTCCGGTGTGGTTTCCTCTGAAGGGAGAGCACATAAGGAAACATGAGTCCTTCTAGAAAATACAGTTGATTTACAGGATGCGGCAACACTAAAAGAGAATTTTTAAAGAATGGCTCGCAGGAGAGGAGGTTAGCTCATTTATTTTCTTTGTGTTGGTGGAGAATAGCAGCTGATGGGCAAGAGATGAAAGCACCCCAAGCAGAGACTCCTTACCACATTTCAGGGAGTTAATCTCATCAGAGAACTGCTTTACATCTGTTTGAACAGGGATGGAGTGGTTGACCGGAGCCAAACCTTGGGCTGGTGCAGACGGGCTGATCCCGCCACCTGCACCGTTCCTAATTCTCCACCTCCCTTCTCCAGACAGAAACAGGGTGGGAAGGAAAACAGAGGGAAGACCAAGCAGACCCAAGCCGTGCACGGAGAACAGGCAGGAGCTCAGAAAGAGCACCGATGCTGTTTCTTTTTTGCAGTTCAGCCTACCCACCTAATGACAAGTGCCACGTACTGGAAAGTCAACTCATGGTACAGTTACAGCAGCCGGTCCCTATGTGGGAGCAGGATGCGCTGGATGCTGCACACACACAGAGTCCCGTGTTGCTAACGACACACCCAGGAGGGCTTATAGGGATGCACGCATCCTAAAAGCCAGGACAACCCGGAGTCCTAGCAGCTCTCGGAGTTGCTGACACCCTCATCCTAAAGCAACAAGGCAAGAAATGCCTCTTCTGGCATTCACCCATGTGAAGGACTGGATTTTTATACTCAAAAAGGAGATGTCAGAAAGCAGATGTTGTGCTCGTATAGTTCAAAGACACCTTTTCCCCCTGCTCAAGCCAAATCACTGAAATAACTCAGCTGCATACTTAAAGCATGCTTGCACTAGCAATTCCCAGGGAGAAGCTCCACCTAATGCGAGTCCCCGTGCACCCCGATGGATGTGGGTCCAGAGTACACTCCTACTTCACACACAGGGAAACTGAGACACAAAGGAACCTACCAAACACAGAGTCCCCAGCAGCATCGGCCAGGGCTCCAACCACCCTGCTACGAACAGCACCGGCCACGACACATTCAACACGCCGCCATCTCTCGTTTTGGGCAAAAAATAGGGCTTTTACCTACGTCCACCAAGCGCTCACTTGGGTTGGGGTCTTCCCCAAGCCCGTCGTAACACGGACATCGCGGCCTGGCCGCAAGTCACGCCGCAGAGACGTGGAAGGAGCCTGTCTGCATCACCCACGCCGGTGACGCGCAGTGTTTTTAAGGGCTCTTAGGTACATGGTTATGAGCTACGCTTCTAATCTGAAGAGAGGATGACAAGCACAGCCTCCCGCTCAAGTGACGGGGAGGACGGGAGGCAAGGGCAGCAGGCACGGCTCCGTACCTGCAATAAACAGGGCCACGCTGAATGTTCTTAATTCCCCGCCAAAGCTATTGAGCTCTTAATTCCCCCCGAAAGCTATCAAGCGCAGCCCGCTGTTCAGACCGGCTTTATAAATCTCAGCCCTCCACTCCGCTCGCCGGGCAGGCAGTCTGTAATTCCCATTATACAGCCTGACAGGTTGGTAATAGCGCACATAATAATATATTGATTTTGTCTGCTGTACGAGAGACTGCCAGCTGGCCCGAGGAAGGGAATTGCCCAGATGAGGGTTTCCTCTCAAAACACCGGCAGAAAAATGGGATGCTGATTGGGAAGGTAATGGATGAGACCATCAGCCGGGGCAAATTAATTCCACTTTTCGCAGGGTGTTTCAAAAGCCTCCCGTCTTCCCACCCCAAGACTCAAACTGCGCTGCAATTTACACCACAGGGAACTGGGAACCTTGCCCCAGGCTTACAGGAATATATAATTGAAGGAAAGTCAGTAGGTTTGGGGAAGAAATTAAGTATTTTCGAGTGTTTTATCCCTTGCTTGTGTGTTTTTATTTCCAGCATAAGATTTCCAACCATTAGGGAGAGCGGAGGCTATTCTGGGTTGGGATCTGGTATTTGGCTCAGAGGAAGGAAGCTTGGAAAGTAAAATCTTTCTGGAAGACTTAAATAGTAACTTCCCTTTCTGGTACCAGGGAATTTGGATGCTCCTCTGAGGATCCACCTTGGCAGATGCCTCCAAACTGGGGGTAGGCGAGGCATGGCAGCTACAGGGGTGGGATCCTCCCAGATCGCTCAGTCTTTTCTGAGAAACCCAATGGTGAAGGCATCCGTCTTGGCAAAGAGATTAGAAAATGGCCAACCTTGCTAAGGAAGAGTTAAGGAATGGGTTGCACGAGGATTCAATTCAATGACATTAAAATTCGATTAATATTGCTATTTAAAGCAGCTTTAAACATTACATACGTTTACTTTAAAACACTCATTTCAAACAAGCAATTTAAGGTGATGCCAACCTACGGTCACGCTTTAATATTAAACAGCTCACGTTAGCCTAGGCAAGCAGGACGCGCCGGCTGCCAAAGTTTGAAGGAAAGCCACTGATGAAAGCACAACCAGAAAAGAATTAAGCACAAACACAGCTTTTGGGGGAGCCTGGCGCTCTCACAAGGACAAAGAAAACATCTTCATTTCCGTTAACTCACCTAGTCCAGCTAAACACCTAACTTCAACAAGCCAACGAACAAATCAGGGGTAGCACAATGGAGAAATGCACGTTTTGCAATCTGCAAGTAAAACTGCAACCCGAGAGGCCAAGATCCCTAATTACAGTGACCAGAAGTGTAATTCATTATGTACAATTAAGACACTAGCTAACGAATCAACTAGTTTTAAATGTGGTTTGAGACGTTTACTTTGCCTGCCCTACATATCCAGCATATTTTGAGTTTATTAACTGATCAAACAACATTAAAATACTAGTTTTCTGCATTTTAAACTCTTATTTTCATCTCCATGTAACTTGAGTCAGAAATACGCACACACACACACACAAAAATCAATCGTGTAAACCCAAAATTCACCATTTCCCACCAGAATAAAAACATACAAAATTAATCACCCGGCCAAACAGCTGCCTAAATAAACGCCCCCAGATACCCCAGGCTTCTTGCTCAGAAAAGGAAGTATCCGATTACACCAAGCAGAAGCAGCTTTTTACAACCAAACAGGAAAACATCCTCTTTCCTACAAAACGACCCCCCCCAAAAAAAAAAAATCCTACCCACAAAAAAAGAGGCTGCTTAAATCAAGATTCCCTCTTTGCTGATTTTGGCTGCGGTCACCACCACGGATGTCGGTCATTCACACTCGCGTCTCAAATGGCTTCACACTTTCCGTCTTCGCCCAGGAAGCCCACAGCAGCCATCAGGAGCGAGATTTCCCCCCACATTCCCTCCTCTTCCAATCCTGGAGCGGGGAGAGCTGTATCCAAATAGATGGGATACATGGAAACATATGAAGGAACACCAGAGTGAACAAAAGCTTCGTTAGCTCTGCCTACGTGCAACCATGGGTCAACAGGGACCTTCGGAGAAGGGACCACCAAGGACGGGCTGTTTGGAGGGGTCTGAGTCCTGCTTCTGCAGAGATCTGCGCTTCGCTATCCTGATTTCCATGAGCTCAGGCTGGACCAGGGCCTGGGGCTTATTCAACACGGGCGAAACCCACGGCAGACGCTGCGGCGGGTACAATGCATCCCTCGTGCACAGGAGTTGGGGCTCTGCCCCCATGTGCTCTTTTACCTTTTGGCGTTTGCACCCCTCGGATCCAACCTGAGGCTCTCGCCCCCGCGCTTGCCATCTCACCGGAGCCCCAGCCTCCTGCTTTCCACTTTCCCGCTGGAGGTGGGGGTCCCCCAAACCATGGTCAGAGAGATGGTACCAGCCCCCACCACGAGCACCGTGCTCCGCGAGGACCGGCTCTGCAGGCAGGGTGGGAACGGGGAGAGGGGTGTCCCAGCAAAAACCCTCAGCACATCTCCGGCTAAAATAACCATTTCCCACCACAGACTGCAAAAGGCTGAGGGCACGTCTGCTCTCCTTCCTCAGCAGATTTTCCTTTCCCCTGCTGGGATTTAATTGTGCCAAAAAGATCCGCCTGGCCTCGGGGAGGATGGGGGCGAAGGAAGAGCTCTGCAGAAGGAGATAGTAATTAATTGCTCGTCAGCTCCCAGCCATCCCCCCAGTGGGCTCAGTTTAAGCATCCCCAGAGAGAGAGGAAGAGTCAAGCTCTGGGAGCGTTTCCCAGGGTGGTGCCCAGCCGTGGCACCGGGGGGCTCCCAGGCACAGATCTGCTTAAAGCCCCTTCGGTCTCGCAAACAGGAGGAATCTTTGCACAAAGCAGACTGCTGCCTGCGAGAGATGAAGATATGAGAGCCATTAAAGGCGCTACTGTTGTTATTTTTAATATAATGATGTTTTCCAAGCTCATCACGTAGGGATAGGACAAGGGGTAATGGCTTCAAACTGGAAGAAGGGAGATTTAGAATAGCTATTAGGAAAAAAAAAAATCCCTCTGAGGGTGGTGAGCCCCTGGCGCAGGTTGCCCCGAGAAGCTGTGGCTGCCCCATCCCTGGAGGTGTCCAAGGCCAGGTTGGACGGGGCTTGGAGCAACCTGGGCTGGGGGGAGGTGTCCCTGCCCCGGGCAGGGGGGGTGGAACGGGATGATCTTTAAGGTCGCCTCTAACCCAAACCATTCTATGATGATTCTCTGCTTTGGAGGGGGAGGAAGCATCCCCCCAGCTGGGTGAAGGCAGGGGCCAGCGCTTGCCCTGTCCCCTCCAGCTTGGCCGAGCTGCTCTGCACCCTACAGCCCGCGCTGATGGCTCACCTTTCCTAACCTGGCATACTTTTGCCTTCCCAGCTAGCAGTCATTTTCTCATTTTCTGTGGCTAAAGGTCAAGCAAGGAGCTGAGAAACCCAGCACATGCTTCCCCATCCTCCAAAGAAACACGCATCCCCATCCCCTACGCTCGAGGGTCCCGCTCGGAGCGCAGGCTGGTTGGTTGGGCTCTCCTTTAATGAATTAATGCTCATTTCAACTCAATTACGATTAGAAGTTTAGGGACGGTGCCTCGGAAATAGTCTCTTGTGCAAGACGTGACTGCAATCCCCTGCCCCGCCGTGAGCACACACCCACAGGCGTTGCAAAACCTCGCAGGGACGGGCAGGCGGAGCAGCGCCGGGGGGCAGCGGGAGCAGGGCTGCAGTGGAGCAGCCCTGGAAACGCTGCTGCTATTTCTCAGAAACCAACCTGAAAGGCAAAGGGGACGTTAAAGGACTGAAAGCAGCAGGCAGCAGCCCAATCCACTGCCTGCGGACAGCAGACCTCGAGGAAACCCTCCATGGGCCAAGGAGGATGCGCAGGCTGTTGGAACCCGTGCAAAACCCAGAAACATCTCATAAAGAAATTCCTCCACTGATATCAAACCTGAGTCCTGCTCTGTAACAGAAAGAGAAGCAGACGTCTAGGAAGATATAATATAAAGAGGCCCTAAGGCGTGAGATATCCATTGCGACAGCCAAAGGCACGAGGAAGGAGACATCTCCCATCGGCTCCAGCACGTGTCTGAGGCTCTCCCTCGAGTTGGCGATGCTCAAACCCTCGCACAAAGAAAGCGTCGCTGACTTCGAAAGACATGAAGTCTGAAAGGTAAAGAGCCTTGAAAAGATCTGAGAAAAACAGAAAGCTCGAAGCAGCTCCTGCTCGCGAGGCAGCACGGTCAGAGCCAGGAGTAACTGGAGCTAAAACCTTCTGCTTCGGGAGGAATGGAAAGGATAATTTGCTTTTGCTTTTAGAGGCAAGATTAAATTTACCATTCGCTGATCTTTTCTCCAAAATTTGGAGGAGAAAGAGGCTGACATACACAAAAGACAGAAAGGGAATTATGCATTAAATCACATCAGGCTTTTGGCTGGGACCTGCAGAAGAAGTTAAATGCTGAAAAAACCCTACATCTCTTTGTACAGGAATGAAATTAATATTAATATATAACCCTCTCCCTTACCTGACAGAAGGCCATGGTCGCCACACACACACACACACCCAACACATGGAATAGTACTATTGACCTAAAACTATCAAGAAGCTACAATATACTGAATTTCAAGTGCATCCCCCTGTATCCCTGCCCCCGGAGATCCCCGGCACACCATCACCGCGCAGGTCCCAGCGCCGGGATCTGCAGGGAGGTCTCTCCCCGCACAGCCGTCACACCCACGCGCTGGCAAGAGAGAGAAGACATCCTCAGACACGGGGGTTTTACAGTTTGATGCAAGATAAAAAGGAAAAGGGAAAAAAAATACAAATAAAACCGGTGCATGCCAGCCTGTCTGAGGGCTGGAGCCCCGAGCTGCCCGCCTTTCGCATCGCATCGCACGCGGAAGCAGCAGCAGCCTGGGTGGGGGGGAGAAAAGACACATTCCAGCTATTCTATAAACAGATGAACTGTTGAATAGGGACTGCCTTGCCAACTGCAACCATTAACCTCTCCCAGCTCGGAGATTTCTGGCTCCGGAGGGGCACAGGCAGGACCTCCTCCTCCCTTGGGAGCAGCAGACAGCCCAGCCCAGCCCAGTCTAAGCCAGCCCAGCCTAACCCAGCCCCGCTCGGCAGGTCCAGAGGAAGGGACCCAACGTCTGACCCACCAGTTTCATCCCTGACCCTTTCAGAGGAGGCAGCCCCGCGCCGCATCACCTCCTGAGCTACAGCGCACGCGTGGGAGCCACCACCTCCCCGGGCACGCAGCCCTCCCGGCCAGCGGCTGGGATGGGGCAAAGGCTGAGCCTTGGAAAACCGGCCATGGTGGGAGCCAGTCCAGGAGGCGCTTCTCGGATACGAGGAGGTGTGTGAACACGGATCTCCCCCCTGCTCAGACTCTCTCACTGCAGCACGCAGGGCCCGCACGGGTGCATTGAGCGTGTTGCTTTAACGCATCCACTAGCAACGCTGATTCCTTAAGCGTGCGATTCCCCAGTCCCAGGGGGGACATCCCTGCTAGAAGAGAAAACCCGCTCTGCTCCACGCCAGCGGCAGGGTGAGCATCACTGCCACACGGGGGGCTCCGGGGACTGAGCCCACGCTGCCAACCAGGTACCACCTCTGCCCTCCCCGGCGCTGCCTGACCTTCCCCTCCCTCCCTGCATCTCAGCATCCCCCAAAGACAGGTTTTCCTTAGGAGGAGCAGCGGCAGCCACTTTCCAGGGGGTTAATTAAAACCAGGCTGCCCGGATGCCAAGCAGACACCTGGACGCATCCACCTGCGAATCCCACGGGGGAAGGAAAAAGAGCAGAAGGAGCCAGGATGGGATGCAAATGGAGAAAGGACACTGCAGCAGAGCAGCCGGCAGCAGGGCAGGGTTAGGGAGCACGGCCAGGAGAGCAGAGACCCCGTTTGGGGCAGAAAACACCCCACCATTGGCAGGCACGGTCATTTGCTGTCAACGCCACCAACAGCCTAAGGGTTAAAAATAACTGTGGGGACCACTGGTGGTTTCGTCAGCAACCCAAAGGAAACAAGTGCTAATCCCAAAGCCGCCCCATCGGGTTGCCCAACTTCCACCGTGCGGTGCCCGGTGCTGCAGGCAGAGCGAGCCCCCGCTCCCCGTCCCCGGGGACTCCCACTCACAAAAAAACAAGCCCGATGCTGCAAACCCCATCATCCCTGCCCTCCCGTCAGCAGCTCGCAGGCTGCGGGGAGCCGAGAAACCCCAGCCTTGGTCACCTCTGACGCATCAGCTGCTCTTAGTGGTCAGCAGGAGGAACCAGGCGTTCGCTCGCGTGGCAGAAACGATGCTGAAGGTCCTCCAGCATCCCGGGGGGGGCACAGGACAGTCTCCACGGGGATGATGCCCCACGGCTGGTGTGTGCAGGGCCAAGAGTAAGCACAGAGCGGCACAGTTCAGCCACGAGGCACCCGTGGGCTGCAGCTAAGCTGCATCGTATCAACGAGACCGCGGCACTCCCTGAGTTCTGCTCAAGATGTCAATAAGCACGTCAAACCGCATGGCTGAGGAGAAACGTTGAAGCAGTTTTGGCATCGGCAGGGGTGAAGCACGTGCTTCGAGGCTGCTGCAAACCCCGAGGGCCAGCATCCTTCTGGGGGAAAAGTCTGAATCCGAGACAAGGCGGCACTGAAAAACATCCCCTTCATCCTGATGAACTGTCAGAGACACCGCAGTCATCCCAAACTCACCTGACAACACATCCACCTCCATGGGGATCTACTGTGCAACAGCGTCTCTGTCTCTTAAGTGTAGTTTGGGTAAATAAATAACCCTGAAAGCACTCCTGACCCACAGTGTGTACCGTGAAGGTGTGTACACCGAAGTGTGTACTGTTACGAAGTGTAACACCCAGACCAGGCTGATATCGGGCCGTGAAACGCTTTGGGAGTTTCTACCGAGCTCACAAAGTTACACCAAGGGGGCAAATGCATCTTCGTGGGTGCCTGCTCATCCAACCCACCCGGGTGTAACGCTGCCCAGCCATGCTGACCTCAGGTAAACCTTCCCCTGCCCATCTCAGCATCTGCTGGCACCCACCAGACGCTGGAACTGGCTTCCCGGGGAAGGTTTGTGAACATCTACATTTCTCTCTTTGAGAGCTCCAGAAGCGGTGCTTACCCTCCCCGGGAAGGTTGCCGGCCTTCCGATGTCTCATTGCTCCCTCAGGGGCTGCCCCAGCCGCTGGCCGTGGCTCGTCGCCCCCACAGCCCTGTGCCAAACTCTCCCCAACAGCTCCTGCCTCCCCAGAAAGTGCAAAATCCCGAGCGCTGGGGCAACTGGGGGAAGAAAATAGGGACAGGTGTGACATAAATCACAGGGACGACTGGGATAAACAGGCCTCCATCTCCATCAGCTGCCATTTAACGTGCTTACCAATGTTAATTAAGCAGAAGAATTGCCCCTAATAATTGCTTTTTAATTTTATCACGCAGCCCTTTGCTCTGGTCTAGTGGGGAGAAGGCCACAGGAGCCCAAAGTGAACTGTCTCTACATTAGCCATTTTAAAATTATTATTTTTTTTAAACTATTCCCCCCTGGCCAAGCCCCCTCTCACGATGAAGATATTCATCATTTAATTAACAAAGCAACCCTGCGCCACGCAGT
>VZSZ01010821.1:397989-410819 GCA_013398815.1 Ibidorhyncha struthersii
GCCGTGCCCGTCCCCCGCAGGGCTGTGCTGTGACCAGCGGTGGCCCCCGCACACAGCCCTGCCCGTCCCCTCGGGTCCCCCGCTCAGCCCACCCCCGGGGTGAAGCACCCCTGCGGGCGGGGGGGTCCGGCGGGGCTCCCAGCTCCAACTCTGGCTGCGGTGCCACACCAAACCGTGGCAGCTCCCGCACCCCCTGGCCTCCTCCCTCACCTTCGTCCTTGTCCGCAGCCACTCCTGTGCCCGTTTGGAAGTCACCGCTTGTCCCCTGCCATCCCCTGTCCCAGCCAAAGCCCCCTCTGCCACCCCCATTCAGCGCTTGCAACCGCCCCTCATGCGCGCTGCTCCTTCCAGCAGCTCCCCATCCAATGTTCAACCACTCCTTATCTTCCAGGCGCTGCGCCGGCAAGGCTTAGGGCACAGATTAAAGCTCTTGGATAAAGATCATGATGAGCAACTCTTGCAGCCAGGCACCGCTCACCTGCTGCAGGAGACAGATTGCTCGAGAAACGCCTGGGAGGAATGAGCTTTGGACCGAGGAGGTCCCAGCGGTAGCCTCAGACCCTCTCCCCATGCGAGGGGCTGTTTTCCAACACGGACACTGTCGTGGTTTAGGCCAAATCCCACTGGGGACGTGGGGGACCCCAGATGGGACCGACAGATGCTCCCCTCTACCCCTCTTCGAAGAGAGAGGCAGAGGAGGAAAAAGAAGCACGCAGCAAATTCTGTGCATCCACCACCACACCTCTGCTTGGCCGGGGCAGGAGAAGACCCGCGGCAGGAGAAGACCCCGGAGCAGCCACTGCGCTGTGCAGTGCCCAGGCTGGGGCAGCATCTCCTCCTGCAGAAGGAACGTGCTACGGGGGCATTTTGCAACTGTGTTAGAAATAACCCCGAAACAACGCGTGAAAAATTTTTGCCTCCTTTGCATCCTGTGCAACTGCACATCCACGAACACACAAATACCGTGTTCCATCAGTGAATAAATGGTGGCTCTCCTCGATGACCAAATGGAGGCCCGCATAGTTGTTTCTAAAGCTCCAAAGTCCAACCGCCATAATGCATTTTTATATAGGAACCATGAGAACGGAGCAGAGCCCCACTGACTTCAGCAGGGTTTGGCTCTGGTTTACATGGCTATGCTGCACAGCTCTCCAAAACCAGACCAAACACCACTGTCTCCCCCCAGGGTCTACCTCATACTGCTGTCATGAGCTAAAAACTACATTTCACTGGTTCAGCCATATAATTTCAGGCCTGGAGCCTGACACTGTGCCCCAAAGTCGGTGGGAACGGCTCTGGTCACCTCATGCATTCACTCTGCATAAGGTGATTTTCCCACCTGAATCGACGCAGCATCATTAGTACTTTCCTGAGCAGCAACTGGGCGCTCAGTCCTGCCGACATGTGCAACCTCGCTGCCTAACAGGAGCTGCTAGACAAGGCGCTTCCAGCCCTAAAATCCCCTGCCTGTCCCCGAGTTTCAGCTCAGAGCCTGTTCTTTATGTCCGTCTGTAAGTCCATTGTACTGCAAGAAGCCAGCAAGATCGGGCCGTGCACCTCTCCAACAAAAATAGTAAATAACGGAAAAGAAAGCGGAAGAGAGACCCCTGCCAGGGCTGGGATCCCCCCCTCCCCTTGGCTCCTGCAGCGTTTGAGGCCAGGCAGCACATCATCCTGCCCCGAGTAACAGGGCCTTCTCCAAAGAGTCATTGCCGTACGAACAGAGCATCTCACCCAGGGCGAAGGGTAAAGCGCGCACCTCCCTTATGCCGAGAGCTAAGTTCTTACACCACCAGCCCAGGAGACCAGTTACCCGCAGCCTGTCCAGCTGACGGCTGAGACCCCAAAGTTCTCGTGAAGCCTCGTCTCTGCCAGGAGCGGGCAGCATGGGTCCTGCCCCCGTTACAACCTTCGTGCTGGTTCATATCGGCTCTGGTAGCAGTTTGCAACGCAGATGCTTGTCCTGCAGGAAAAAAAAATTGGACATGACCATCCCGGCTGGGAGGAGGATGCTCACACCGGGTCGGCAGCGTGAACCCACCCGGCAGCGCACTCCTGAGCTCGCCAGAGACTCAGTGGCCACAGGGACAGCACAAGGCTGGTTTGCAGCATCCTTGCTCACACCAAGAAGCACCTGTGGGAACTGCGCATCCCTGCGAAACCGAGATGTACAACCTGGTCTGAAGATAGAAGCCACTGAGGGGCACAGGGAGAAAATTGATAGGTCAGGATTTGATCTTTGAAGACCATATCAGGCTAAACACCTTGTTTCTAGAGGCACACGGAGTGTGAAATTCAGCTCATTGCTAATTTTTCCTTGCTTCAACGCAGGCTGTTTGTGCCAAGCCCCGTGAGACGGAGCAGCTTTGTTGGCACAGGCTGGGACTGACCGCACAAGACATGGACATGGGGGAAGACATGGACATCTCTCCAACTCTTCAGGTCTATCCAGTGGGCCATTTCACGTTCGTGGGGGACCACCGTCCCCATCCCCTGGGGATCCCAATGGGATGGGAGCTACAAACCCCCTCCCTCTGCCACCCGCTGCCCCGGGGCAGAGGGGAGCCCGGCCGGGCAGAGCCGCATCCCGGCCGAGGAGGCAGTTTCGCACAGCAAAAGTAAAGAAAACCCAACCTGTGCACTTGTGACACTGCTGTCAGCAGGGCAGAGAGTTTATCGGCTGCTCCCGATCAGGCTTATTTATAGCACACAGGGCAAAGCCAGCAGAAAAGAAAAAAAAAAGAAAAAAAAGAAAAGAAAAGAAAAGGAGTGCAGTGGGTATTCTTGTTACAGCAATGGAAAGCAAACACCAAGCGCTGCGGGTTGGATTTACGCTCCCCGTGAGCAGATGCAAAGGCACCGTCACCACTCATGACCACTCAGGAGCAACCTCCAGGCTCAGCACTGGTGGCTCGATGGTACAAGACATGCAGATCCCTCAGTAACGCTCCAGCCCGGAGTGCCACTCGCTTCTAGACCCTCAAAAGGGTCTCATCGAGCTACAGACCCAACCTCACGGCAACGCTCAGCTTTCGTGCAGGCGCACAATTTTCTGTACACGCTCAAAACACCCGTGTACAAACCAAGCCCACCCAGCGCCAAAAAAATCTGACCCTGGCAGTTGTGTGCTGGGAACACGGTCTGCCCGGCAGCTCTCCGCCGGCTTCAGCTCGCGCTGCAATACCAGTGAAAAACTCTGCTAAACTCATTAGCGGATCTGCAGCCAATATGCATTTTTTTCCTCAGTGCAGATGCGTGCAAACTGCAAATTAGTAGATGTTTGTCTAAGGGAGCTTGCCTTTCTTTTTTTGTTGTTCTACTCAAATTCATGCCCCTTATGATATCTAATATTAAGGGTCTGTTAGAATAGTCCATTTCTTTAAAAGGAAATAATTTCAGATCATGAGACCGTGGAAGAAAACGGTTTCTCCTCTCCCACAAAATTCTGATTTAAGAGCATTCTAACTTCTACGTCAAAAATAAACTAAAGCTTTTCAGTGCATTATGCAGAACCCAGGGAACACGCATGCCACACGACCTGACGGCATAAGCTGGCGTGCAGGAGATCCCGCGTCAAACACCTGAAAACGGAGAGGCTCAGCCTCAAGTTCCCTGACATCCCAGCTGTGGGTACCCACCACCAAACCGCTATGCGCGTCTACGCGTGTACGTTTGGTTTCAGATTAGTCACACATAAAACTAACTTCCCGCTTCCAGGAAGGACTGACTAGTTTTAGTGGAAGACCACAATCTAGTTACACTTCTCCCTGCCCAGCCCGCTTGTGTTGTCCTTTGCAATGTTCTTTTTAAGGCGCTGCAAATAACCCCTGTGTCCACGAACTGACAGGCTTAGATGGGGGAGCTTAATTTTGCAGCGTGCGTAAAAGCCCTTTCTGGTGCCAGGTTTTGACCAGGACTCTTATCTTAAACTTGAAAATCCGCTCTGGACAAGTACAGTGCAACCCGGGATATTCAAAAGAGGGATATTGCTCAAAATGCCTGTAGACGTCCGCAAATGGGTGTTTTGCAAGACATCCCCACCATCAGTTCTGTATTTGAAAGCTCTCAGACTCCATCTGAGACACCCAACCACATGAAACCTTGGAGTTTATAAGTTCTCCCTCACCTGACAGGTCATAGGGGGATGGTTCTTGGCAGCTCGGCTCTTGGTCTAAACCTCACAGTTACTGTTTCTCTGAGAAACAGAGAAGAAACACCCCCAGATTTAAGGTCAGTTGCTCATTTTGCTTGTCACCCCCCCAGCATTTCACCATTCCATCACCCCGAAAATCTTTTCCACAAGAGCTTGGCAGGACCGAACGAAGCCACGGGAACTGCAAGCACTCGGAAGACCAACCTTCTCCTCGGCATCTGCCCCTTCCCCAAACGTTCAAGGAGTTCCAACCAGAGACTGAGTCGGGACCAAGCTCTGCGTCTCAAACTCCCCTGCTTCGGGAGCAGCAGGACTTGCGGATTTTTCTTCATAGGGATGGGATGATCAGGATTAATTTTAAATGTCAGCACCAGATTCAGGTTAGTGCTACTCACTATGTGGAAAGGACTAAGCTGACTATAAGAAATATTACTTTCAAGATGGCATTTAAAGGAATCCCAGAGTTAATGTGATCTTTGTCTCTTACTTAAAAAAAACAACCAAAACAGCCTTACTGTAAGACACCACCAAATCCAGCAGGAGGAGAGCAGTCAGTCTCAACAGACCATCTCTGGGGAAGTAGGCCAAATTGAAAAATACGATTTTAAAAGAAGAAAAGGGCTATCCATATCCTAAGCTTGATTCAATTCAGCTTTGACAAGGCACAGCAGCGAGACAGGGTTGAAGGGCCTTGTGAAATGCTGCAAGATGTAATTGCAGAAGAACTAAACTCCAGGATAAATGGGGCAATATAATGATGAGAAACATTACATGTACTGAGAGATGTCTTTAAGGAGAAATGAAAGAATCTCACGTAGAAGCACTTATGTTTCCTCCAGGCAATGGATGAAGTCTTCCTGTATTCACCTTTGAATTAATTCTCCACGTTTGGCCTAAACTAGAAAAGGCAAGTGAAAAGGATTTAAGAAAAAAACATCCCTGTCATCATTCCCCACAGCAAGGGAGAACACAGCCTGAGTAGCCAGAGAAATATCGGTGCAAAATAGAGAGAAGCGCCTTCCTCCTCCTCTTTCTTGCTGCTTGAAATCTGTCCTGACGCTCTGGTGTCTGTTTTCAGCCTAACCCACGGGAGATGGTTAGAGGAGGGTCAGAGATGAGGAAAGGAGAGACGTGCGGATCCAGCCTGGGTACCAGGGCAAAAAAAGTTACTACAGGCAAGAGCACGGAACTGCCAAAATCCCTGAACCACGACGTGGAAAGCTTTCTTCTTAATTATTAATTTACTACACCTTACTGCTTTTATTAAACTAGAATAACTGTACCTACCTAAGCATTTTTAGAGGAAAAGAACTCACATTTAAATCAAACCCTAACCCCCCTTCCAAGCAGTTCCGCTGCGGCAGAAGGAAATTGGGATTTTTCCCGCAACACCCTTGGCCGAACCGTTTCGCCTCCAGTTGCCCCATTCTCCTCACATTCTCTCTTGCTTGCTGGGGGGGGCCACCAAAACGTGCCATCGCCCCATTATCCCACCAACAGCCGCTGCCTCTCCTCCACCGCCCTGGGGAGGCACGGGAGAAGGTCCCTCCAGAGAATGCGTGGAGGGGGAGTTGTTGGTTTAGGTTTCAGTGGGGTTTGGGGTTTTTGTTTGCCACTGGTGAGTGTTTAATCATTTGGCCCAATCAGAAGAGTAGAAAAATATTTGTGAGATGCCAGAAGTACTTCCTCAATAGAAAGGGACGGCCTGTAGAGGTGCTTGCCCGCGTTACGCCCACGGGTACCGGGAGGACCCATCCCTCTGCACCAAAACCGATCGCTCCAGGGCGGAGAGGAGCACGGACCGACCCGCCTCCCCCCCACGCTGGGGTATCCAGTGTGCACGGGGATGGCTGTCAACGGACACTTCTATAATCTCATACATTTCCAGATTCAGGTGCTTTCCCCCTCCGGTCCCACCTCTCCCTCCTTCTACATTTCCCATGCAAAATATGTCAAGACTCAAACCCTTAACCCTGAGAGAATATAAAAATACTTAAGCTGCCGGAAGCGATACATCTTCCCTTCACGTGATGGCTTCAGCTTTTTTTTCCACTCAACAATCTGGATGCCGTGTTTATAAAACCAAAAGACTGTTTACACACTGTCCAAAAGTTGTTTAGCAAGAGGTTAAAGCTGCCAAATATTTTCCTGGAGTCATCTTGAAAACTATCCTCTGCTTTCCCTGCAGCAGGATTAAAAAGGCTTGGACAGTTTTCTGCACTTTGGTCTGTAGGGAAAAATTATTGCCTTGAGATGCTTTAGCAGTGGGGGAAAAAAACAACAAAAAAATCAATGAGTAATTTTATGGAGACCTACCCCTTTTGTGCTGTTAGGGAAACTGCCAATTCACATATGGGATTGGGAGTCAAATCTCTGGGAGTTTGTTCTTGAAGTTTTCCTGAAGACAGCTTCGTGCCCTGGAATCCCATCCCCTCCCGGGCTCTGGTACCCGATCCATAACAGGATGCAAACACGCAGCAGTGCTGCAGGGGTTAATCCATCACCAGCCGAGCGCGGTGCAGAGGTCGCTGCGCGATGGAGGGGATGAAGGGCTGTTGCACGTGGCCTAAACCAAAGGGCTGATTGTTGCCCGGCGGGACAGGTGAATTGCTGGGAAGGGGGAAACCCCACCAGGACTTGCCCCGCGCTTGGGCAGTGCTTTTCCAGGATGGCACCCAGCCCTCCTGCAGGAGCCGGCCGCTCCGCAGCATTTCTGCGGCGAGGGAGAAGCCAGCACAGCGCCCGGTTGGAGCCAAGAGCCACGAGTCAGTTTGACTCACGCTCCTGATGCTTTCCAAATGTTTCCCAGCATCCAGCCGTGATATAAAGATTAATGTTTTGGAGGGGCCGACCCCATCCATCCCCGCCACAGCCTGACTCCGACCGCATTTGGCCTTGGGAAGAGGGGTCATCAGTCATTACGGGAGTTTATCGAGTCCGTTTTGCACATGCCGGTGTCTCTGGATTAAGCACTCTGGTTATTTGCTCTCTAATTTCTGCTCAGGATTAATGCCCGTTTGGTGGAGCTGGCTGGGCACGATGGATGTCCTGCCGTGAGCACCAGGCTGAGGTGTCTTCTGGGGACAACATGGGGTCACGAGGACACAAAACCAAACTCGCTGGCCCATTTCGCACCGCGGGCGCTGCCTTTCCAGCCATTACTGCTCATTCCCGATTCGGAACAGTGGCTTCAAAAGGTGAAAGGTTTCACATATCGCAAGCGCCAACACCCCCAGCCATGCGTGCCTCCGGGCTCCTCCATCCCGACCCTCCTGCTCCCTCCCTGCATCATCTGCCGCTCCAGGACCCCAGATCAAGTTGCTGCTATTTGGCAGCCTCAGCCCCACCAAATCTCAGCGCCAGACGCTGGGGAAGAGCGATGCCAGCCCGGTTACCTTTACAAACACGCAAACTGCCAGCTGAGCTCACCGTGCCTTTTGTTTGGAGGTGGAACAAAATAACCTCTATCCACCCGAGCTATTCAGGTTGAGTAGGAGGAGCTGAACTCCGGGGTTTGTTTATCAGAAACAAACTGGTGCAAATCCTATTTGCACAAAGCTGCTTAAACCCTCTGGTTCGGAGCCTTTTCGGTTTGCCTGGTGCAGGGGTTGGGCATGTTTGCTGATAAGGGGGAGGGAAAAGCAAGTTTACAGCCCGGGTTTGCCATCAGCAAATCTGAGGGTTGCATTTCAAGCAGGCTAGAAATTTGCAGCTCTTCAGGATTAAAATAATAAATAACTGGGGAAAAAAAAAAGAAATCTAGGCTCGGTTACCTGCTGCTCAACAGAGCCTGAAAGGCAAGTAAGTGCAGATGGGAGGGGGAGGGCAACAAATAAATCCTCATGATTTCATCTCCCTTTTGGATTGCGTACGTTCATTGACTGGATGTGTCCTCGGCGAGCTGTGCTGTCAGCCCAGGCTTTATCTGGGGTGAAGGAACTGTTTTCAGGGCATTCAAAAGAGCAGAAAATTTAGGCTTAAAGTCTGTTCTGAGAAGCAAACTCCAGCCTGGGCAGCACAACGGCCTAGTCTTAGTTTAAATGCAAAATTAAGTTTTACCCTCCTCATTTTAACTTTGTTAAAGCTGAAAAGAATTATATTCTATTGAGAGGAGAGAGTGGTGCGGCATTTTATTCCAGGCAGGAGTAAGACCCCCAGCATGGACTGCACCAAGATCTGGACCGTCCCAAAGTCCAAAGTGACACTGTGATCCAGCTCAGACACCTTCTCTGTTCATAACACCAAAAAGACCCTTCTTTTGAGAAGGAATAAGTAGAGTCTTTTGTGTTTGCAGTTCAAATCTTTCAAGCGTGGGGTAAAACTGACCTAAATCCCAGAACTTCCTGGCCACAGAGAGGCTTAAACCATGGGTTTCTTTCCAACCCGGAGTAAAAAGTTGATATTTCGAAAAGAATAATTATAAATCAAAGTTTTCGTTTGCTTGTGCAAGGCAAAACTTTCTGATTTCGGAAACACTAATTTTCTTGTCGGTTTGCCGTGACGCAGTGACTGGAAGCAAGGCAGGTGGCATCAGCGTTACACCGTGTTTCTCTTTAATAATGCATCTCCTCCTGCCTTCCTCCCCCACGGCCCGGACGGGCTCTGGGGATGAACCCAGGACGATGCCTCTTTCCGAGCCGACCTAGCGAGGTGCCTGCCTGGCGGTGCAGGGGTAGACCTTGCTGGGAAGCCTCCTCCGTGGGATAAAATAGGCAATAAAAGAATAACTTGCTTCAAGCAACACACCAGCAGCAAGATTCAATTTCGTTCCACTGAAATAATCAAACGTTTGGGGGTCATTTCAGCAAAACACGGTAACGCGAGTCAGGCTGACCTGATCCAGCATGATATACTCGCTCGGCGCTCCCCTGGCAGAAAACACAGCCGTGTTTAACAGGGAATTTGCCGAGAAATCCCGAGCACACGCAGGGTCACGGCCCTCCATCCCCTCCCACCGCAGCGGGGGAGCGGAGCGGCCCAGGGCTTTGCGAAACCAAGGCTGATTTTAGATTATATCAAAAGGATTTATTCAGGCATTAAAATCCCGCCGCTCCCTCGCTCTGGTCCCCGAGCACGTCCCCAGGTAAGCTGCCCTCATTCCCAGCCAAGGTGCCCGAGACCCCCTGTCAGCACGGCAGTGGGTACGGCTCAGGTTTTAACCTCGCTGGCAAACGCTCCCCTTTGTCCTCTGGTCATCCCCAAAGGGTCAGAAGAGTTGACGGAACTGAGGATTTTCCCCTTTTCCAACCTGACAGACAAGCCCAGACCCCAGTGCTCAGCCACCGGAGCCCACTCCTGGGCTTGTCCCTACCCCACAGCCCCGTTCACCGTGAGGCAATTAATTAACCAGCACTATACGAGGGGCAGGTGAAGCCTTTTGCATAAAAAAACTTTGTTTCCCAGGAAGAGGGGGAGGGGAGATGCAGCTTAAAACATTGCTCGGTATGCCTAAATAATCCAGCCCAGATGGAAAATGTGTTCATAAGAGGAAGATGCTAAATACAAAACAACTGTGGGGGAATGCAGAAGGGCAGGAATGTTGGGGAAACAGCCAGGGCAGCGCAATTCGCAGCCTTCACGCTGCAGGTGATACCCAGTCCTGTGAAATCCAAAATCTGCTCCTCTCTATTTTGTTTATTTATTTATTTTCCACAGGACAAACAGGATTATTTTTCTCATTACGACAAGCGGAGGTAGGACGAGAAAATAACAGCACAAACCATTTGATGCAGGTAAATAGAAGGAAAGAAACAGCAGCTCTCTTAAAGAAAAGAAAAATGGGGCTAGAGGAGGAGGAGGATGCAGATGGACAGCCCTCTCCCCTTCGCAGATCAGAGCATCAAAAGTTTGGGGCACCTTAGAAAGAAAAGGCGAGCTGTGCAGATGAGCCGCAACCCAAAATTCAGACCTAAAATCTGGGGAAAATTTAGAGAGGGTGTTGAGAAGTGTGGATCTACTTTCCCTTTACTGTAGGGCTCCTCTCGTGGCATTGCTCAGCAGCTCAGCGATACCGCGAGCAAGAGGAAAGCGGACGTGAAAGATGACATGAAGATTAGAACAGCGTTTTTAAATGCAGCCACTGCACTTCATCTCAGAGAAGGTAAAAGCAATAGCCACCGTCACTTAGCAAAATTAACATTAAAAACTACCACAGGAATCAACCACCGATGGATCAGACCTTCCTCACGCCTCTGCGGAGGCTCAACGCAGAGGCCACCCTCCAAACCCCATCAAGTGCAGGAGCTCCTCCACTCTTCTGCGGAGCCAACACGCCGCCCTGCCCACAGCCGCATTTTTAGGGCTCTCTATCATCAGCGCAGCAATAACAATGATCACTTCACAGCTCTTCAACGACCCAGAGCCTCTGCTATTACCAGCTGCCATCAGAGGGGCGAGAGCAGCCGGGATGCTGAGAAGCTCTTGCCCTGGGACAACCCCTTCAGACACCCAGTGATTTATTTTTCTTTTCAACATAACAAGCACAAATTAACCCAAAGCCACAAAAAGATTCAGCAAAGAACAGATAAAGCTCATCCAAGCGCCAGATGGTAGCAGCCCAGACCAAATTCAAAGGCCTCTTTCCTGCTTAGTCTTCTCAGCCCTAATCTAGATAAAAGCCCTCGTTTCTTGGGCAAAGAGCTTATTTTTCCGCAGTAAGAAGATGAGGGTGTTAAATCTTGGAGAGCCCGGGGAGTATTGCTATTTAGAGGAGGGGATGAGACATCCCAAGACCCACCAGTCTCAGATCTTGCACTAAATGTTCCCGATCTCACCCTTTTCGTAAGCGGGGACAAATGAGTAGATGACCTGGGATAGGCTCTACCCCCATCAGGAAGGAAGAGCCAAAGCTCAACAAAGTAACTTCAGTTGTTTCTGACCATGGCTCAGACCCCTGAAATAACAATTTTGCCAATGCATGTTCCCATTTTCAGACATTTTAGACCCAGCTTTGTAAGGCTACACAGCCTCCCGAGTGCTAGAGTAAACCCACCCATACGCAAATCCCTGGGGAAAGCCAAACACAGGTCTCTCTGCATCACACCGAAGCCTATTTGCAGGGTCTAGAGTCCAGATTTCCTTTTGGTGCCTTCAGAAGGAAACCTGTGCTTGGACATGTTACCCCAGTGGCACATTTGGCATTGGAAGGTCAACCCATAGATGGGCAATGGACACACCAGGTTTCCCCGTGCTGTCCCATGGGAATGCCCTGGCCGTAAATAGGAGGAAAAACTCATGAAGGCACAGGGAGACCTCCACTCTCAGGCACCTTCTAGTCCTCACTCTTGTTATCAAGACGGCTGTCAACAGAACCAGTGGACGGTACGTAGGGAAGACCCACAGAAAACGTAAGTCCTTCCCTTGTGGTGCTCTCCCAGAGCCCATTCTAACCATTATTTATGAAAGCGATAACATCATTATAGATATAATTTCGGTTAACGTGATTTTTTTTGGCTAAAAATTCAAGTATGTGACTTTTGGCTAAATTTCTGCTGCCGAGGAAGGGAGCGAAGCCGGCTGCCTGGCAGCTGCAGATAAGGGATGAGCAGATGGACGTGGCGGGGGGGGCCCCGGGGGGGGCAGGAGGGAAAGTTACGGGCCTGAAAGTCTTAAAAGGCACAAGAAGAAAGAGAAATCAAATCAAAGTTAAATGCTGCAGCTCTCCCTCCCGCTACAACCTTCGGCGCTGAAATAATCCAGGAGCGCTTTGAATTCCTGTGGAGAGGGCTCTGAACAGCTGATTTTGGATTCAAGCGGCAGCGCAGAGCGGCGAGCCCCAGCAGCGTTAACCCAGAGCACGGCGGGGAGCACGGAGCCCTGCCTTTCTTCCTGGCCATCCCAGCGAAGCTTACACGCCTCGCCACCCCCACAAAATCCTTCCCGAAACACAACGTCTCATTTAACAAACATGGATACCAAGACCCGAGACTGCCACCGATGACTACAGCAGCCTCACCCCGGCGCTCTTCCCTGCTGGGAGGATGGATCCTGTCCCAGTCCAGGGCTCTTTCTGTCTTCTCAACCATGGCGACAGAGACGTTTTATCCCCGTTTTTCAGACGACAACATGAAGCAAGAGGCAGACTGGAGCAGGAGCATGAGGTGGTCTCCAGAAACCAAGGTCAGGGTCTCTCTCAGATTTCACTGGAGCACATATCTTTGCCACTACACAGTTGATTCTTTTATTATTATTTAAAACCCTAAAGTGCAGAGGTACAGCTGTGCTTATTCAAGCTTCCTTTCTCTTAACGCGCCTCTACCTCTGTAAAGCATTTCCCGACCAGAAACAGCAGTCTTAAATTCTTCATGAACAGCGGTTAATCTCGCCACAGTTTTTATTGTGCATCATGAATTTTAATAGAAACCCGCACAAACCCAATCCCTCAGTGCCACGGCATCAAGACAGGCGGGGTTTGTACAAGGTGAGAAGTGCTACTGGTTTGGTTTGGTTTTTTTTAAACACGGTTGCAGTAAATAGTTGTGGTGGCTGAGGGAGAACCCAACGGAGCTACTTCCATTCACGGAGAGCGTGGAGCTGCCTGCAGAGTAAAAAGCCTCTTGGTCAGGCCCTGCATCACGGCAGAGTTTCCTGACTTGGGTGCTCCGTATCAGTATTTGTCAAAGCTATGGCAGCCCCAAAAAAACACCCCAAAACCCTCAAATGAAGCCAGTGAACCTGC
>VZSZ01010821.1:416190-437420 GCA_013398815.1 Ibidorhyncha struthersii
TGGAAGGGACCTTTAAGATCATCAAGTCCAACCATCAACCTGACACTGCCAAAACCACCGCTAAAACACGTCCCTCAGCACTACATCTTCCTGTCTTTTAAATACCTCCAGGGATGGCGACTCCACCACTTCCCCGGGCAGCCCGTTCCAACGTTTGACGACCATTTGGGTGAAGATTTTTTTCCTAATATCCGTCCTAAACCTCCCCTGGTGCAACTTGAGGCCATTTCCTCTTGTCCTATCACTTTTTACCTGGGAGCAGAGCCCGACCCGCCCTCACTACTCCCTCCCCTCAGGGAGCTGTAGAGAGCAATAAGGTCTCCCCTCAGCCTCCTCTTCTCCAGGCTGAGCACCCCCTGTTCCCTCAGCCGCCCCTCATCAGACTTGTGCTGCAGAGCCCTCACAGCTCCGCTGCCCTTCTCTGGACACGTTTCCCCAAACATTTTCACTTTCAAGCTGTTTGGTCCCTCCTTGAGCCTTAAAGGACGCAACCAGGGTTTCAGGAGGCTCAAAGGTTAGGGGCAAGTTCAGCCACCTCGTTGCTCTGAGCCCCGTAGCGAGCCCTTAGCCCACTAACCGTGGTCTCCTAAACCCTTCTGAGCTCACTCTGAAGCCCAGTTTTGTCCCACAGCAGCAGGGGCCCCGCTGGAGATACCCCCAACCCTCCCCGCAGGCAGGCACTCACCGGGGCTGGCGGAATCCAGTAGCTCCAGTGCAGCCAGTTCACATCCAAGCGGTTACTTGTATCACACTCAGCCATCACACCCAAAACACCAATTTACTGCCAGAAATACTCCTCCAGGGTCCCCTGGGGAGACAAGTGACCCCGCTGGCCGGGGAGCAGCAGGGAGTGCAGGGTGGTGACTGTCCCAGCTCAACCACAGCCTCCCAGCTCCCAGCTGAGGAGCAATCAGGGGCAATTGGCACCTCCTGTGGGCACCGGCCAGGCTCCATCTCAGCCTTCTCCAGCTGCGCTGGGCCAGGGCTCCCAGCTTACCTGGCTCTGCCTAAATACAGGAGCAAAACCCAGCTGGCTCTCTCTCGGTGGCACACATGTGATTGCTCATCCTCGTTACTCTGTAAAATGGTGGATCCACCCACCCGGCACCCTCCAAAACAGAGCAGGCACTACCCCGGCCCCAGCTGCCCCGCAAACGCTGCTGCCAAAGGAAGGAGAGGGTAAGAGTCCAGAGGGAACAGAATTAAATTCCGGGGTGAAAATCCTGCCTGGGGTGCTGAGCTGCGGTGAGCGCCGCTGGGAGGAGATGCACATAGCCCCGGCCCCATCTACGGGTCACAAAATCACATTTCTTACCCACTTGTGCCTGCTAGAAGACGTCAGTTTTGTTCATACAGGGCTCTGCGGTGAAATGGGTACAAGGACACAATGGGTTTACCCACATTTTTCGGTTACTCGCTTTGCCTGAGCTGCTCCTGGGCTCTCACCCTTTCCCACAGCCACAGCAACCCCGTGGCGTGATTTATACCGAAACCACGGGGGGGATATTGCCGTCCTCCTCGCCGTAAAGCCCCCTCTTGCTAGAAGACAGAGGTCATTACCAGAAGCGATCTTTTCAAAGGATAAATCATAATGTAGCGTATTGTGAAGCATTTTATTCACAAACATTAACAAGGTCTATGAAAAAACTGTCCCACGGACTGCCCTTCTCTTTTTTTTTTTTTTTTTTGTAGCTACAGATTAAATCTTATGGCAGTGTTTATTTCATCAAGGTGTAAGAATCCTGTGGCAAGGAGCTAATAACAGAGAGTGCCCAAGGAAATCTATGCCGAGGTCTCCAGCTGTTTCTTTAACGTCCTGTAAAGAAACACCTTCAAAAGGTAAACTGGGATTATCGGTTGCGCTGGGAAGCCTTGTGGGTTAGGACACAGCCTCCCCCTCCCTGCAGCAGCACCGTCAGATGCATTTTCCAGCCGAGGATAAGTTAATTCTATCAGTAAAGGTCACAGCACTTAGCAGAGCTGTAAAAGCCCTTTCTAAAGGACAAACGGAGATCTACCAACACAGAGCAGCTGCCCGGGTCACGCAGGCGGCACAGCAGGGTACCAGATCTCCCGAGAGCCGGCACAGCGCGCTGAGGGACAGGGACACCGCCTGCCATCAGCGCTGAAGGAAGATCCAAACCCAGCGAGCTCGCGCCTCGCTTCGATTTATGGAGCCGAGCTGTTTTCAACCCAGGGTTAACAGACGCCGCAAGGTCAGTCCCCAGGCCACATCCGAAAAGTTGGCGTGAGCCATCAGAAAAGGCACCCGGTCAATGGATGCCACAGAGGAGCCCTTGTGTGTGCAGCCGCCCGGGGATCTGCCAGGAGGGCACTAGGGGGGGCTTAGAAATCAGAAGTTTGGAAGTCACCGACTTAGCTGGTTAACAGCAAAGAAGTCACGAGAGTTTAACAGAAACATGGGCTTCTACCTTTAGCTACAGCTTTATTTTCTCACTCTGCCAGGCAATGCCTCACTAGCAGAGTTTTGATGAGAGCTGGAGGGAAAAGGAGAATTCACAATCCAAATTTCAGCAGCCGCCGCACACTCATTCACATGAACTTCTGAGAACAACATTTCTTCGAAACTCTGCATTTTAAAAAAGAACGCTAAAGCAATTTGCTTGCGGAAAGAAGGCGCCGCTGCGAAAAGGCAGATGCTGTTCCTTACTTTCAGCAATACTTTCACGTAACACCAAAATATTTGGCACGAAGCACCCGATTAAAGACATGCCATCGCTGCCGGCAGATGGTACTTCTCAGCCCAATCCGTAGCAGCCTGCTAACGTTCGATGTAATCTGATTGCAAACATAGCATGTGCATTTTTTCCAGATGAGAAAGCTTTACATAATTTTTCATTGCCCTTATTTTAGTTGGTTAACAAACATCCACGGTTATGAGCAAACAGCCTGATTACAGTGTTATCAGATGACTCCCTCCTGCTCACCCCACCCTTCCAACCTTCCCGCACCTGGAGATATCAGCAAAACAGCCTTCCCCTCCCCCTTCATTGTACCACCTGCTCGAGACAGCGAGATTTGAGCTCCTCATACCATCAGGAGCCGGGAGGGAGCCTGGAAAGAACCTGACGGAAGGCTACGGCACTACATTACAGCCAGACTTTCCCTGTGTAAGGGGGCTTGGGAAGTATTCCGGGCAGCAGGTTGCTCACCTTTACTCTAGAACAAAACGAATTCCATCACCTATTGATTCACCAAGTGCTTCTGCCCCAGCGGGAACTCGCCGTAGATTCTCCTCGAAGTTCACTGGGGTGTAACTCTACGCAAACAGGATTTTCTCCAAGGAAGCTGCACTTCGACAAAACTCATCGAACAAAGCTGTGCACTTGCCAAATAGCGGCTGCTCGAGTTATCAAAGAGAGTTTGTTTAACAGAACAACAAGCGAATACGTGTCCGACTGCCTTTCTTTTCCTCTTCGCTGGCTGCGGGACGGGACTCGGTGGCAGCCAGAGACGACTGCTCCGCTAACTACTGACAGACTCGGAGAACACAGGGCTTTAATGCTCATTTGGGGCAGACGTTTCACAACTAGCCAGGCTTCCTAGAGCCATAGCAAGGGGATTTGTAAAAGATATTCTACTAAAGTAACTTTTTTTCTACTCACAGAATCCCTCTCCCCAGCAAAAATCATAAACCGATGTCACAGATTTGCTCGTAAACGATGCTCCCATTCGCCACCAGATCTGAACAGGCACCATGTGGATGCTTTGAACTCTGTTCTTCAGAGAAGCAAGACCAGCCGGCCGCCTTGCACTTGTCAAATACGCAGCGCTTATCTTTTAACAAGCTTCCAAGAGCAAAACGAAGTATTGCAGACAAGGCCACGAAGATGCTCCGAGGGCTGGAGCTCCTCTGTTGTAAGGACAGGCTGAGAGAGTTGGGGGTGTTCAGCCTGGAGAAGAGAAGGCTCCGGGGAGACCTCATTGCGGCCTTCCAGTACCTAAAGGGGCTACAGGAGAGCTGGGAAGGGACTTTCTACAAGGCCATGTAGAGATAGGACGAGGGGGAATGGCTTCAAACTGGAAGAGGGGAGATTTAGATTAAATATTAGGAAGACACTTTTCACTTTAAGGGTTGTAAGCCCCTGGCGCAGGTTGCCCCGAGAAGCTGTGGCTGCCCCATCCCTGGAGGTGTCCAAGGCCAGGTTGGACGGGGCTTGGAGCAACCTGGGCTGGGGGGAGGTGTCCCTGCCCCGGGCAGGGGGTTGGAACGAGATGACCTTTAAGGTCCCTTCCAACCTAAACCATTCTATGATTCTGTTTTCCCTACACTCTCAAGCCCTGAGAACACGCAGGTGGCAACTTGTTCCAGTAACTGGAGGTACAATTTAACAAGTTCCATTATCCTGATTTCAGCAGCCATCTGTATAGTCCTCCAGCCACCCCCAGCCACCCGCAGGCATTCTGAAACACTCGGCATCTGGGCTTGGTTCAGCGGAGCACATTGCACAGCCCCTGCAGGGAGGAGGCGGGGGAAAGCACCACCGTCAGGGAACCGCAGCAGGAGAGATGGGTCGGGGTCACAAATTCTGCACGTCTCCCGATGGGCACCAGCTACGCTCCCCTACCCCATGACACTTGGTGGACTTGGCAACATTATGTTTACGGTTGGACTCTATGATCTTAAAGGTCTTTTCAAACCAAAATGATTCTATGATTCTATGTAAGGTACTCACTGCACCACAGGTACACACAGGGTTTGAAATCCCAATCTATTGTGGACTTTCAGTAGTAATTGCCTCTGATGGTCCATATAACATCAGTGATTTATGAAACCTCCACAGCAACTGGGCAGTAGAAATAAAGACACCAGAATAAACTTCATCAGTTTTATTCTGCAAAGCAATATGCACATCTTACAAACACAAAATTAATCTAGGAGAGAAATGTCATTTCCAAATCGGCTATTAACCATCATGCAACAAGACAAGTGAAATGTAAGAACAAAACAAACAAACAAAAGCCATCTTAACCCTACAATCACCGGCAGAGGGTTGAAAACCAAGGCTCAGATTTTCTATGTAATGCCAAAGGAAAACGCAAAAGAAAATGGCAGCTTTCTAAGAACAAGAAAACACGTACAAATAGAATCAAAACTGATTCAAGTCATAGTTAAAAAGAAAAAGAAAACAAAAAAGGAAAGATCAATATGATCTGAACTTTAACATTAAGTTTTTACTCTTCTGTTTGGCTGCATTTAACTTTTGTGCATTGCGCCTAGGAACAACCCGATATTCCTCAGTATTACAGCATTTCAACCTGATGGACACCCTTACCCCTCCGCTGCAATACAGGGGTGCAAAGGGATAAACAAAGGCCAAAAAATACAACTCCTTAACATTGCCCCATTTGTGGGTTGCAATCTTACTGCTTCTGGGGACTTCAAAACAGTGGGTGATAAATTGCAAAGCGGGTCCCTCCAATTACCAATTAGCAAAACCAGATTTAATAATAATAATAATAAAAAAAAAAAAATCTGTTTTCCCCAACAGACCAAATTTCAGTTTGCAAATTTGGGAGTTTGATTTGTTGAAAGGGAAGGGACTTGGCTTTGCTTTTTTTAAAGGACTCGTGTTCTGCTGGGTGTTTTCTAGGTATTTCCAGACTTTGCAACACCACCCCAACGTGTCTCCTATTCCTGCCTTTGGTCCCCAGGATCAAGCCACCCTCGTAGGCAACTCTGGAAGTCAGCGTTGATGCAGAAGGCTGGGTACGTGGGAATTAGGAACAGCTCGGGCAGTTTTCACAAGAAGCCGTCTACCTGTTTCGACTCCACTGATTCATTCTGGCGAAGCAGTGTTAGCCCGTAGCAGCATCAGGAGAAAACTAGAAGCTTCATTTTATCCCTGGACTTCAAACTAGGCCATCTCCAAAGCTTTGCCTTAACATCCCCGGGGAAAAACACTTGTTAGTTAACACCACTTAAGTAACTGAAATTCTATAAAGGAAACATGTTCTGACGAAAAGCGTGACTAGTTTGCTTCAAACGCTCTGAAGACTCGTGAACTCACTGAAGTCCCGTACATACAGACCAGTAGGGTACCACTCAACAGTGTCTATAGGTAATAAACTAAGAATCTTATGCCAGCATAATTGAGACTCTGAGATTTTGACTTGGAGTTCGTCTTTTGTGTAGTTTAGAGCAAAAGGAGGAGGAAAAAAGCTTATGCGTGTGTATGCAGACCTACAGTTATACTACCTGACAAGAAAGCTGACAGACAAGATGAAAGGTCAATTAAGGCAACCAGTGAGATTTTAAAAGCAGTGGTGGAAACGTCAGCAGGAAAACTCCTGAAAGTTAAGGAGGCTACTGGATAAGAAACCAGAAAGAAATGGCAAAAGCCAGAATGGCCAAGGGAGAAAATGCACAGAACAAAACACCTGATTTAAGAATGGACACAGAGAACAGCGTGTGTTTTACTGTGTGGTTTCTCTGACCTTAATCACAACAGCCCTAGTCTCTCCTTGCCCTTTTCCCCTGAGTGGACAGCATTCAGTGGAAATCAGGCAAAGCTAATAAAAGTGTCATTTTCAGCTGCCCTTCAGAGATGGATGGAGAGTCCCAAAGTGAAGCTCTGTAACAGACTACGGGATTTCTTTTCCTTTCGTTATTTGCACTTGCCCAAGGCTGTGCAGAGCCCTAACAGACTGTTAGTACAATACATCTTTTTATTAAGTTTCACTTTCTAGAAAAAAAAAAAGAAAAAGTTTACAGAAAGCTGCTCTGCAGCAAAGACACACAATCCTGTTTGGGATTTGAGGGCTGCGGATGGGAGGACAAAGCTTTCCAGATAGTCTCTATGCTGACTGATTCTCTGGCACTCAACAAGCCAAATGGAAAAAAAAAAAAAATAAAGAAAATCAAACTTAGCACTTTTGTATAAGAAACATTTTAAAATGGGACTTCACTTCTTAATTTTTTTACTATGAATAAAAGCACAAGTTTGTCCTAAATACAGCACTATTAAAATGTGACTATGTATTTCTTTTTTCAAAAAAAAAAAAAAAAGATCTAAAATGTTGATATCTTTTCTTGCAAGCAAGGAGCAAATGGAAGAAAGTATTAGGCCACACAAATACACATTTAATTCATGTAGTACATTGGTGGCTTTGGAAATGCAGTATTATATCAAAGGTGCATACTGTTTCAAACACACTGTACATATCATTGGGCAAAAAACAAAGATCTGTTGGTTTGTTTGAGACACTTGCAAAGGCATCTTAACCTGCCCAGGTGCAGCTAGACAAAAATATCTTGCTCTGACTATATGTAGCCATATCACTAAACATATCTACACAAACATTCGGCTATGTCCACAGGTAAAGACTGAAAGTTTCCCGCCGCACTACAATGCGGAACAAGTGCATCATCTGACCTATTTTGAATATACTTTTATAAATATGTACAAATCAATTACAGGCACTTGAAATGTCTTTGGTTGGAATAAACCAACATTGCAAGATAATGTATTCACAGAGTGTTAAGACCCATTCTGGGTTCAGCAGGCAATGATTACGGTTCTCAGTCAGTCTCAGTAAAAGGAGAGGATGGATTATGCTTCTGACAAAGCAACCTAAACAAAAGAAAAAGAAAACATTTAATTAAAGTCAAATTCTTAATCCCGTAACAGGGATACTACTTATCTCCGTGCAGCTGGCGTATCTGTCCTTGCTGTTTCAAAGAACCTTGAAAAGTCTAACTTGGAAAGGAAATCAAAGTAAGTCTGAGGGTGTTCTGTACTTAGCATAATCAATTTTAAACAACCAAAACCAAAACACTCAAACCAGCTTATACTACAAAATATGATTAAGATCAGAAAGTGCCAACATTAGCTTCCTACTTCACAATTAAATATATTCGTATTTAATCCTTCAAGCAAAGTGCAGGTCTCCAATGCCGTATTGAATAATCAACTGTTTCAATAGCTTTGCCATTTTTTAAATTTAATTCTGATTAACAACCATTAGAATTACGTATCATGTTTTACTCAAAATTTTCAGTCTGTTGTGATAAAAGATAAATAAAACTACTCAATGCTTCATCCAAAATGGTGCAAGTACCATCAGGATTATGGCAGAAGAGTTGCGTTAGAGCACTTGCTGAAATGCAATAATCCATCTCTGTAGGTGAGAAATCTAACTCTGAGGATCTACAAAGCACACGTACGTATTTCATAGCACCCATCTGTACTGTCCACAGTGAAACATCCGTGTCTCTTTGAAAGGGAATTAAATCTACATCTCCAGAAATAGGAAAAAGCAGTCTGTACTACATTAAAAAAAAACCAAACCAAACTATGTTTTCTGATCAGAGTCAATATTTTGTTATTACAGACTCACCTTTTCAGAGCAGAATTCTGTATTGCTTTGCCGCAGTTTGCTGGGTCTGCCTTTAATAACTGCATAGCAGAACATTGTAATCACCATCACAAAAAGAAAGTAACTGGTGTGCATGAGATGCAGATTTATTAGAGAGCGATCATCCTGCACAGAGAATTAGAACCATTTACTGACAATGCACCAATAGCTGGCATTTTGTATTAAAGCAATAATTATCAGATCAGCACAGAAATTACTTCATGAATCAACTTTCTCCCCTTTGCGCAGCTGGCATAGTAATGAAAGCGATTCCTAATCGTGGCACATAAAGAGCCAAGATGTTCCTCCCGTTAAAAACCTGCACTAGAGATCTCTTCCCATAAACTGGCAGTCTTTTGTCAAATGATTTAAAAATATAAATGTTAGTTATTAAAAGCTGTGAGGCACACGGAGACTACCTGAAGACCATCATGCCCACGAGGGGTAAAGCATATCCAACTCTGTCTCAGCCCTTGCACTACATAATGAACCAGCACTGAATGTAACTATTGTAGGGGGTGAACAGAACCATATTCAATTAAACCAGTGCAAAGCATTTATTCAACATAATGTATACAAACACGGTGGCACTTACATCTGGAACTATAACAGTTAGTTTGGGATTTAAAGCATGATACACTTTTCCGATTGCTCCTTTGTAACACCAGAAAGGGTTATAATCTTGTGCATATTTTGTATTAGAGTCCCTTGCTGTGGTAAAGATCTTGTACCAAAGCGTAGCGTTGCTGTATGTCTCAGGAACACAATGTGGTGGCTGACTGCAGAAAAACAGAAATAATTAGCACCCTGATTGCCATTCTCCATGTTCAGCAAGGCTAACTTTCAGAACTGAGTCAAGCCCTGCCTTCTTAACAGCAGAGATTTTATTTTGGACCTTCCAAAACAACAAAATGCAAAGCTTAACCAAAAGGGTGTATAAAAAAAACCCCATGTGATTCCTATACTAAGACCAGAATTTAACTGTATGTTGGTTCCAGTAAGTTAACATCCCACAGCTGAATTAGAAAAGCACTGGTTTTCACAAGGCTTCACAAAGTCATGTGAATCTATCTGGTGGTTCTCCGGGGTATACTGAATAGTGTCAGAGAGCCTAGAGAAGACAAAGGGAAACTATTTCGATGAAAGGTCTCTATACCTGCTGGGGTATGGCAGCAAAGAAGAACTCGGCTTACGCCAATCTCTCAGCAAGGAAGAGGATCAGAACCTTAGCATCAAGCCTTAGCTCTCACACAAGGTAGTGAAACTAAATTAGGGGTATCTCTCTTAAATATTCACAGATTCTTTTGTTCCTGGTGAAGTTTAAATCACAGGTAGCATGTCGAATGGCAGGTAGGCGCTATAGTTCAAAACATCCACGGGAAACCTAGCGCTGCTAAAAGACAGCAAAAGTCTTACGACTCGAGAGAGGGTTTTTACTGTGGGGGAGGCAGGCAGGTACATAATTTCCACGTTCATCAGGAAGTAACACCTTCAGAGAACCAGCTGAGGAATTAATCACCCAGTAACCAGTCTATGGAGGAGTGTTTAAAATGCACTTACACTGTGACAGGAAATACGTTGCTGGCTGCTGTCACAGTCATACAGGTTGTGAACACGACCTGCTCGCAGTGGCCGTGAAGAACGCAGTCGTCTGAATTCCAGGCAGCCGGCAGGGTGAATGTAATGTTTATTTCCTCATGGGATTCTCTGCCTTTGAAAAAGAGAGAAGGACAGCTGGTTTTCATTCACAAAAGTATCTGAGCAACAATCACTAGGATAAGGACAACACGCAAACGACTAAGGCAGCAACCATCACCCTGAATCTGTACCTCTGAAGTCATCCAGGATCTTCACTATCAACAAAGAGAGCAAAAAGAAAGTTAAAAACCAAACCGAACTACCAAAACCCCAGGTGCTGCTCCTCCTAATCTCTTCTGCCCCCAGAAGAAGTGAGGTGATTAGGCTCCTTTCGGAAATTAAAACCTCACTATTTATAAGTGAATTCATGCACGTACTTTATTAGAAAGTAGAATCAGATCTCTAGTCTTTCTCCTCCCAAAGACTTTGTTCCACGTTTGCTTTTCCTGACACTTACTTTCCAAATTGGAGATATCTGTGTAGGCAAAAAGTTGTCAGCAGATACCAAACTGCAGACTAAGTAGCGTGCATGAACTCCATGTGGATATATATTCATACCGAAAATAAATCCAGGCTACCGGAAATGGAACTTGCATTTGATAGCTCTTAAAGCAGTAACAACATAACAACAACATAAAATACGGTAATAGAGATTTACAGCTATGGTAAATGTCTCTTCGCAGGTCTCTGAGGTTCAAGACACCTTCAGGCATTATTATAAAATGCAACCCTGGCTAAAAGCTAAAATTCAGTGAAGTTCTCTTATCAATTTCAACTAATTTTGTACAATCTGCTGTCAAAACTTACTGGCGAGGCAGCCACATAGCACATCACTCTCTTCACACCCCAGAAATTGTAACCATCTTATTTGTTGCTGTTTGCAATATTAAAGCTTATTCATGTATGCATTTTAGATAAACCATTTTTTTTTAGACAACATGCTACTCAATCTCTAATGTATACACATTAATGCCTTTAAATGTGAGTTAAGGACCTGAAGATGCATCAAGACAGTACTGAAGATAGTCACTGTAGAAGCTTTTGCTGCTTGGAATTTTGTTGGCTTAAAAATTACCTTCCATTGTCATTAGGTTAATCATTTAAAACTGAAAAGCCTAATCTTGGCAAACCTGCAGGTTCTTTTCCATTCCGAATGCAGGGTAAAGATTTTTTAGCAAACACGTGAAGGGCTTTATATACTCACAACAGACCTGGAAACACATGTATGTTCTAAGCAAAAGATTTATCTCACCAATAATAAGCTGGTGAGTTTTTATTTTATTATATAGTTACCGTTCAAATTTATAAAGGTCAAGTCTTGCATACCTGAGAGTCCAATTTGGTGTCCAAAAATTGTGGAACTTAGATGTGTGACATTGCGAGAATATCCGCCAAATGGTCTGAGCGGGTCCAGCGTCAACGTGATTGTAACAGAGATGTTTATTGGACCAGAGTCCTCGAGAGTCTGTGGAGACTGTGTAGAAGATCTCGCCTGTCCACTAGTCACCGTACTTTCTGGAGTTGTGGTATCATTGATGAGATGCTTTAAGGTTTCATTCTCAGATATACAGAAGTCCAAATCATTAAACCTCAGGAGGAAGGTATTCCAGTCCTTAAAGCAAATGTGAAGATTTCAACCAGATTAGCAAGTCAACTGTTGGCTGCCTCTTCTCTAGAGCAGTGCAGACCTCGATACGTACCATCCTGCCGGCAGTTCCAAGCCATTTAACAGAAATTACACGGCTCACAAAGCAAGCGCAAGCACTACGGTGGCTATCGAAACAACGGGGCAAGTTGTTTACAGAAGGCAGAGGCGTTCAATCCCTGCCACAGCCTGACCGCCGCTCAGCACAGTGGCAGAATATCCTCCTCTAAACTACAACATACAACTGACTTGGTCCGTTCTCACCACGCTCAGGGTATGAGCGGTTTCTAGCAGCGTTTCCCTCATTACAGAATAGTATTATTAGATAAGTTTCACAAACAAGCTAGCTGACACAACAGAGGAAGAAAAAGAAAAGCTTCTAGCCATAGTAGGGAAGATCCATGTCAGATGATCCGGCCCCATCCTCAAAATAAACCAAGACTATCCAAACATTTATACCAATAGCCTCTTTCCTCGTGAAATTGGAGGCAAGTATAAATGAAGAAAATCTCACAGAAGACCCTGCACGCTTCCATGAGAGGATTCTTGGGGGGGGGGGGGAGAGCAAGCTCAGCTTGNCATCAGCTTTGGGCATGTTTTTCAAATTAGTATTCCCACTGTTTAGCTCCAGAACTTTTTGTACCTACCTCTGTCATTTCTGGTGACTTGATCTCCTTGATTTTGAAGAAATAACCCAGTGTCAGAAAAGCTATTGCCATAGCGCTTACACTGATCATAAAGACCACAAGTGGAGGTCGACTGCTGATGTAAACCTTCAGGTTCTCCAACAGGTTTATGTTGAACATTATTCTGATTGTTCACCTGCAAACAAAGAATATTACAACAGTGACTGGGCTGCGGGTGTTACAGGGTGCGGGTTAGTAGATCACCTAAGACAAAAGTTTGACCAGAAAAATGGAATTGTATACTAAAATGAAACTCAATTATATGACCCTGTACTGTTCACTGAACACAGGCTCAGTATGCCTGAAATTAGGCACAAATCAAAACACGCTCAACTTCACCTTCTCAGCGCCTGAAACTGCCAGCTAGGAACAGATTTTAAGACATGAGGACAACTTCTAGCACAGCCAAATATCGCCGATAAGCAATAAAAACAGTTCTTTTATTTCCCCAAATACCAAGGCAGGATATACACTGCTACACTTGTGAATTCCAGCAATATTTGAATTCATCAAATTACAGCACGGATGGAGTTGTTACGCAGCCCACAGATCAAACTTTGTACATCCTCGCATATACTGTCAAAACTGAGGCTGAAAGCTTAAAGCTCCCCCTTTACCCCATCCCTAGGCCCCAGTGACCAGACCGTCAAAATGGCATCCAAAAAGCAGCCTACATCATTTTAGGCTTCTGCATCAAGAACCCTGTGGTCAGAAACGCCTAGCAACGGCATTAGGGTGGAGGCTGGATGACTCCCTTCTTTTTTTCTTACAGGATCTAGAGTACTTTTGCTAGTCTGTAAACAGAGAGAGGACCGTACACGTGCTGAGGAGATGTACCGAACCATTAATTTTTGTCCAAAATAGAATATTTTGTCCGATTCCCCTTCTGAATTTTCTTTCCATGTGCAGAGCAGAAAGACTCAAACTGAGTTTACTGGATCAGCTTCCCCACCTCCACTCACAAGGAAAAGCAAACAGTCCGGTGTTAAAGGGCAACCGTGTGGCATCTACTTCAGAAGCGCTACAAGGAAGAAGCTTCACATAAACCTCTTATCTTTGTCTTACCTAAAATCCTGGTTGCAAAGACTTTTAACCCCAGCTAAACTACAAAGGCAGTAACTGTTCCTAGCAATGTGTTGCTTATCCCCCAAATTCACAGGAGAAGGCAAATTTCAGGACTGGCATCTAAAGAATTCAGGACTGCAACGGGTAATGTTTGAGCATTCATACAGATCTGATAACATTTAATTAAGTCAGAGACTCTGCTCCCTGCAGGTCTGGGTGATTCTCGTTGACTCTTATCAAAAGCCTGTAAAAGCATCCAGATGTAGCACAGCTGAAGAGTGGGAAGTCTGAGGATGAGAGCGGGACAGGTTTTGAGAAAGAGAGCAAGGGAGAGAGTGATCTTTGATCTGATTCGTTAAGAGAAAGCAAGAGAAGGGAAAAGGACAAGCTGTCAGACTAAGTCTCAGATCTCACAGTGTACAATGATCACAACTTTCTTGTGTATACTCCAGACTGTACTGGCAGAAATGCTTCTGTTAAGAATAACAGAAGGAATATTGACAAAACCTGGAAAACTGCCCCCGAGAGGGGAAAATTCAACTCGCCGAGAAGGGACCCGAGGCCCTGTGGCAATAACACGACGCCGGGCTGTGCATGCTGACTTCCCCCGTCTCCTCCCCACACACCTACTTGCTCTCCTCGCTGAAACAGTGCTCGCTCCAGAGCGCAAGATCCTGTCCCGGGTTTACTATTTTACACCATCAACCAATTTTCATCCACTCTGCAAAGACCAGGAAAGCCAGCAACTTTTTATCAGCAAGAATGACTGCGTGCTGCGAACACCTCTTTATGAAAATACAGAGCGTGTCTGAGAGTTAAGAAGCACAGTGCAGAGAAAGGATGGAGAGAAGGAGAAGAGAGGAAAGAAGAGGTGACCATAGATGTGCACCTTACCAGAACTTCTGTCTGTCCCAGACCAGCTGTGCTCCGGCCCAAGAGGCCAGAGAAGGTGTCAGGAGAAGGCAGGAGAGAGAGGGAAAGGGAGAGCTGGTGTTGGTGAGGGTCATGCTGGGTACAATCCGCACTCCTCTACGTTCTGCCTCCTATCTTGTCACTGGCAGCAAATTTCTTAAATGAGCCCTAGTTAAAAATTCCAAACGCTCCGTCTAGAAACATCGGAGACACATGTCGAGATGGAAAACGACCAAAAGATAAACCAAAAGCAGAGTTGTATTCAGCTGTTCCCTTCTGAATTTCCTTTTGAAAACAACAACACAGATGCAGACTTTATTACAGCATTTAATCAAAGCTGAATGTCACCCACAGCATATACAGTACTGTGATCCCTTTTTAAAGGGGCGTCCAACAGCTCCATTAGCACGATTGTTTACCGCAGGGTCTAAAATCAGCCATAAAACTGGATGCGCTGAAAAGCGTACATATAAAAATATTTGGGCTAATATTTTTATGTAAGAGATCACCAGCTTTGAAGTGCCAGTTGCTTAATATGCTCCCATAACTCGAACGGCTTTGAAAGCAATTAGAAAATGCTATAAGCTGTAATTTCCGAAGTGTAATATGCCTTTTGAGCGTTTATGAGAGAAAAGGGAACAACTGTGGATTTCAATACTAGAGCTGACATGAAAATAGCAATTGGACACAGTTAGGGCAAACCAGAACTAAGGAGAATGTTTCCACGCTGCTGCCTGAAGAACTACCAATTTTTTTACAAAATAAAATAGTTATCAAAGAACTTGTGAAACAGATCAGTGCACAGAAATCAAAATAGATCTTCCCACTAGATTTTAGGGGTTCAGTTAACAGTCCACACACTTCAACCCCTCCTTTCTGTTAGGACCTGTGAGAAACACAACACAAACACCAGCTCTGATCGTAACTAACAACCTCCTCTGTGTAAATGAATAACCTAAAGAATATAATTCAAACTTTTACTTCTTCTTCACACAGTTATAAAAAGAAACCGAACGCTACTACCTCCTGGCAGGTCAGGAGAGCAAGATCAGATTTCACTTTTTAGCTAAATAAATAATTTAGAAAGCGGCTCTAATAACTGCTGCCTGCCTCCCTCCGCTCCGGCTAAGCCTTTTAATACTCGTGCAATAAAAATCGCCGCAGTCAGCCGAACAAGTAGCTCAAGCGCAACGGGAAGAATGAAAACTGCCAGCCTGGAACATTGGCCACCAACTCCGAAGTAATTGCTCAGTATTGAGGTGTACACGTCAGGACAAAATGCCAGGTTCGGGCAGAGTTACAGCTGACAGTCCTCATCGGGAAACACTCCGCAAGCACTGCAGAGATATTGTGCTCTTCCATCAGGCCCTACAAACCCCGGAAATTCTGTTAAACAGTTAAAAAGATAAAAATGGTAAAGGATTGAAATACACAAAAGTTAATATGTCAGTCCCTGGCAAACACAGAATTGGGTAACCCTCTAAAAGGCGAGGAAATAGCCACTTATTCTACAATTTAGGGGAGTCTTCCTCCACAATAGCTCCAGACTGAACACAGTAACCTCAAAGCAGCAACATTCTTAGTTCCTCCTTATTTGTATACAAAAGGGTATAGAAAAGGTTACTTCTGAAATAGACCGATGAGTTTTTCAAGAATAAGTTACAAATGGGGAAAATCTGGAAGTCTATTGCAAAGACCAAAAAGTCAATGGAATGAGTCACAGCAGATTAAATTCCTATTTCACGGCTTAACATCGAAGGAACTGAATTCCTAACAACAACAAAAATGCATGCTGCACTAAAACAGGTATTAAAATTGCAGTTGCCAAAAGGAAAAATAAAATAAAAAAAAAAGTTTCAAGTAAACCTTTGACATAATTTTTACATGTTTCTTGACAGAACATCAACTACGATCCTTCCACCAGAAAACTTAAAATCATGTAATTTCCTTACAAATATTTCCCTTTCTTGTTGTGGATGTAAGATAGTCACAGTCCAGAGGAAAAAAAAAAAGGGGGAGGGTTGTTAAATAATAAAAAACACCCCACTGAAATATCTTAAGGAAGAAAATCGTGGGTAGAAGAGAAGGGCAGCAGGCCAGCGCGAACACAGCCCAACAGCACTCCATTAAGATCTCGCATGTTTTCTAAGCCTGAACCTCTTATTGCACGTAATAGCATTTAATCTTAACTGTGCAATTCAGTTTATTTATAAATCAATTATGTTTTCAAAGATGCCCCATTACTACAGTACAAAGTGGGTTAGGAAATGGGTCACATCAGGGTTAACCACTTTGAATGAAAATACTGTTGCGTGCCAGAAAAACACTCATAAACGCAAATCAACCGAACGGTGATTTTCCTAGCAAACCATCCATAAATGACACGCAAACAAAGAAATGGTGTTGATCTCAAACTAAAGTGCCTCTCATTTAAGAACAGTAAACAGTAGCAGGTACTAAAAATACCTTTAACTTGGTTTTCTTCTCCTCCAACCGAACTCGTTGTCTATCAGCTAAAACACTAAAATAGCAAAGCAAAATAGATCACAGTTGTGTCTGCTGTGAAGCTGCTTCTTAAAGTTCAGATTATTCAAAATGGTCTGTCAAAGCTTTGCAAAGACTAATTAATAAGAATGTCTACATCTCTAATATCACCAGCCTGTGGAACGGAACTAGCGAAAGTAACCTCACTTTAAGGCTTAAGTCTAGGGCTCATTTGATAAACCCTCCGCTGGTTCTCAGAGCCTAGCAATTATTATCTCCCCCTCCTTTCTTTTAAAAGAAAGAAAACAGGATAAAAAATAAAGTGAAACAGAAGTTTCTAACCTCACCAGAAAGCTGCCTTTTTATGCCCTGAAATGAACTATTCATTTCTACTGCATAAACTATCACAGCTTTTCCAGTCCGTTTCTTTGAGGAACTGGGGAAAGCAGATCAAGATTTCGTTAGAATTTCACAAGATAATATTCTTATCATAAAACACGCAGTTGGGAGGAAAAGGGGGGTTTCCTACTAATTTTATAGGAAGACTTACTTTACCATACTGATAGCTGTGGAAACAAAGAGGTGCCAGCGGCTGCCGCGGTTTCAGTTCCTCTTTTTAAGATGCATATCAAGACCCCGCGGGGTGAAAAAGCACAGCCTGAGACCTCTGTCAGCAGCAGAAGGGCAGGCAGGGCTGACTCCTGGGGGAAGGGAGGGAGGGAGGAAGGGAGGGAAATCCTCCGCAGCACAGCACGTTTTCTGTCCAGCTGATCCTCTTCCCCTTCTCCTGTCCTTCAGCGTTAAAAAAATATAACAAAAGTAAACAGACCCATAGTAAACGCCACCAGTCCTCTTCACAAAGTAGGGGAAGAGAAGTAATCAAGACTTGCAGAGGAAGAAAGTTGATGAAAACGTCACTGAGGATCCATCAGTCCACTGCATCCAAATATAACGAAATACAAGAAAAAAGATGAGCAGCCAGATGTGCACAAACACATCTCCTCCCCCAAGACTGCTCCAGGAGAAAGCACCCAAGTGGGAGATAACAGCGAATTGGCTCAAGCCAGCTTTCACAGTTTTCTGAGCTATTTTATCCCATAAATGTTTATCGATAAAAAACCAAAACAAAACATTTTTCCCAGAGCCTGGAAGCAGGGAAACAGCCTGGCCCTTTGCATACGCGAAGAGCAAAGACAGAAGACGCTGTACGGCACAGAACGAGAGCACCTGGTGCGAAGGAGCTTCTTTCCTCACGTTATTCTGATAACAGAGTCAGTCAGGAAGCAGATTATTAATGAAAACTTGAGAGCCCAGGGACTTGCAAGAACAGAACGAAGCAAAATGCTTCAAACTTTTACGAAACGTTTCTTTTCCCCTCTCAAAATGCTTTTCAAAGCATAATGAAGCATTTCAATATCCCCAAGAGCTACATAAACAGCAAACGTTTCAGTTCTACCCATAAAATAAAGCCAAGGAAGGGAAGTAATTTGGTCAGAGTTGTAGTGAACTCTAAGGATCAAACTGATACTGAATTTCAAACACCCGAGTTCCGGACTATAACTCTTGTTAAAGACAGAAAACTTACAATAAAAAGTACAAGTTAAAAAGAAAAAAAAAAAAAAAAGGAAAATGTGTGGATCAGACATTACTTAATCTGTGTACGCGAAGTTTCCAGATACTTAACAGCCCTTCCCAACAAAGGCGTGTTGTAGTTCAAAGTGTTTGGGGTGGATTGAACACAAGCACCTGGGCAGTGTGTCAGCTGATGCTCCTGGAACAGCACAGTTGATTTTAATTTACCACTTAAAGAAAAATTTATGCAGAAACAGACAAACGCAAACAAGTTCCAAATACTTTTTTTAAATGCTAAGACTTTAAAAAAGAAAAAAAAGAAGAACCAGGAAAGGGTAGAAAAGTTATAAGCCAAGAAATATAAATGATGCGAGGAAAACCTTTTTTTTTCACTGGTTCAATGAACCCCAAATCCTGACTTTCGTTAAAAGTGAAAAAGGCAATTTAAAATACAGCCAGCTGTAAAACGAAAACAAACCTGACCTCTGGTTGAAAATAGACATCTCGCTGCCAAACTTCGAAAAGGCAGCCCTGTTCGCCAAGCGAGCCTGTGCCATGGGAATGAGTACGCTCTCATATGCAAGAGTTCTGGCTCGGGCATTTTTAAAACCTTCCAACTTTTACAAGTTGAAGTCATGACTTACAACATGACTTATCATAATCTCAAACATACGGACTCCAATAAAGCATACAACATTAGGCTCAAGGACTTTGAAGTTGTACTGAAGAAATGCTATTCTGGTAACTGCTGCTTAGCATGAGAACCTGGGAGAGGAAGGAAAAAGTAAAATGATTCCGTTTTATAAGATCTGTCCAAGTTCCACGAGAAATCAAATTCTGCGTGTACCGTACTGACAACAGGCAAACAAACGCAGTTTAGAGAAAGGCTTTACTCAAGAAGTATGAAAAGTCTCGGCAACAGTTTAATCATCAGAAACTGGTTTAGTGACCAATTTCAGAAGGTTAATTGTTGACCTCATTCAGGAACGTGGTACAGAACTCAGCAATGTAAGTGCAGAAAAACGCCCGAAAAAGGCATTTCAGACTGTTTGCAATGAGAACTGTTGCTCGTAATGATAACTGTAAGGCAACGGAGACGCAGAGGGATACACAGCTTGAATCACAAGCAGAAAATGACTGACAAGTTGAGGAAATGGCAGCTTAAGAGAAGATGGCAAAATAAGAGTTCTGCATGTAGAGAGAAGGTAACGCCGGCTGTGTGAGAGAAGCAGGAGAACAGCCAGTGGCCACTAGCGAAGGAGAGAATACAAACAGCAGCAAAAATGACTGAAATAAGGGACTTAGGCAATAGCTGAAGTATCAAGGATACGGCAGTAATATTACCATGTCTGTATGCTTCACCCCCACTGCCGAAAAGAATTAACACTTTCAAACTCCCATGGGTAAGTACAGTCTGCGTTTTACAGACAGATAATTAACAAAACCCGACGTGCCAGGGCATAGACAAGTTTTCTTCCAAAGCAAAACCCAGGAGTTCCGAGTCCTGGCAACTAGCTTTATTCACAGGTCAGAACGGTCTTCTCCAAAAAAAAAAAAAAGGAGATTCCCACCACAGACATGCTGTTGGCAAGGGGAGATTTGTGAAAAGCACCTAAAATTCTGACACCAAGTTTCATGAATACTTAGTCTAGGGCTCGTTTCATAAACCAGCTTCATTTCTACAAAATTTATGGTATTTAATTAAGAAAAAAAAAAAGGAAAGACGATCACAGCTCAGAGCTCCACAGGAACACTGTGTTTGGGGGGGAGCTGCACTCCTATGGCACACCATCCGCCCAGGGGTGACGGAGGCGACTGTCTCCCACCTCTTGCCGGGTGCACCCGGCTCACACAGAGGACACAGAGGTAGGTCGGTCTGTCTGTCCCTGCCCTCCGACGCTCCTCTCCACGGGCAGAGCACACTGGCTATTTTGTATTATCAGGCAGTATGTCAAGTTCTTGTCTTTCAAGTGGGAAAGAAGAATCACATTCCACCGGCCCTGAGCCACTCCTCAAATTACGGGGAAGTAACAAAGCTACTGAGGTCTTAATCCTCTTTGATGGGACTAAATCTAGCGTAGCATCGGAGAGCATTCATTCTGGCGAGCACAATTTGATATTATCTCTGCTCAGTCTGCCCACAAAAGTTGTCCCCTGTCCTGCGGACACCTGCTGACCAGAAGCCGGACTGGAGCCACGGGCTCGGTCCCGGAGACCCGAGGGCAAGCAGGTGGATGGAAGGGGCAGCGGCTGATGGGATGAACCTACAACCATTTCTTACGTCCAAGCTAGAAGCAAAAGGACGAGTGGGCATTTCCTACAACTCAACCGTTTACAAAAACACACTGATGATTTACCACAAAAGATAGGCCCAGCCACGACAGGCTCTCATCTCACGATACGCTTCCAACTGCAAAACTTCTCAGAAGTTCGATGAGGATGTGGAGAGCAATCCTTAATGAATTCTCATCCAGACTCAAGGTTTGTCTAACAGGGCAAATTTACCCGTATAATTATACCGCTAGAGCTAATCACACAAATAAATTTCCCCGGAGAAGACAAGCCCTTAAAAAGCAAACAAAGGGAAAGGGGAAAGGAGAAGCTGTACTGTCATCTCTTCTGTCCCTCGCCAGGCAGAAACGTTTCCCAAGGTGGCCGTACTGGCAATTACCGTACACGGTGCAAATTTCACCTCGGGTACCCAGCAGCCACGTTCCAGGCGTGATGCACCTGAAATTTTATTATTAAAAGCATCGTAACGTCTTTCGACACGAGCTAAATCAAAGAAAGCAGAAGAGGCTGAAATATGGCTTTGTAGCGAACAGCAAAAAAAAACAAACAAACCCAAC
>VZSZ01010821.1:438568-458539 GCA_013398815.1 Ibidorhyncha struthersii
AGGAGGCTGAGGGGAGACCTTATTGCTCTCTACAGCTCCCTGAGGGGAGGGAGTAGCGAGGGGGGGGTCCGTCTCCTCTCCCAAATAACAGGCAATAGGACAAGAGAAAACGGCCTCAAGTGGCACCAGGGGAGGTTTGGGATGGATATTAGGAAAAATTTCTTCACCCAAAGGGTTGTCAAGCATTGGAAGGGGCTGCCCAGGGAAGTGGTTCAGTGCCCATCCCTGGAGGTATTTAAAAGACCCGTAGATGTGGTGCTGAGGGACGTGGTTTAGTGGTGGACGTGGCAGTGTCAGGTTAGTGTTTGGAACTCGATGATCTGAAAGGTCCCTTCCAACCGAGACGCTTCTATGAATACCTAAAAGCGTTCAAGATGAAATCCTTGAAGTAGTTGGAAGGAACTAGAAGAAGAACGCTAATTATAGTGAAGCCCAGGAGAAGAGAATGTAAAGTCTTGCTCCTGGGGAGGAGTAACACACCGGAGCAAACCCAGCCCCAGGCAATGTAGATGATGGAGGGATGGGTACACACAGCCGAGAGCGAGGATGACTCTGAGGATGACTCCGCCTGGAACAAAGAAGGCTCGAGGATGACTCTGAGGATGACTCCGCCTGGAACAAAGAAGGCTCGGGGGATCTTGCCCACCTGTACATATAAATACCCGAGGGTGTCAAGAAGGCAGAGCCAGGCTCTGTCCAGTGAAGGGACAAGCGAAGGTAACAGTGCTCCCAGCCCTCCAGCGTTACCCAGCTCGTTTAGCCGTCACTCACTCCGGCGTGACCTGCTGTTCACAGCAAGGCCAGCTGCAGCACTCGTAGGATTTACCTGCTCACCCATCCCCGACTGCAGCACTTCGACGAGCTGGAAGGAAAGCATCCCTCAGTATCTGCAGTTGTTGCGGTACTTCAGAAAGGTAAAACTACAGTGTTTTCCTGAAGGTCAGAAATGGCCCCATCTTCAACAGTGTCTAAGGACAGCACTGAATTACTCGCCTTAGTTAATGACCAACTCCCTTCTTGACCATGGCTTTCGGAGAGCAGGAGGTAGCAGCGCCGATGCACACTTGGCAAGCCTCTTGGACAGTAAAAAAATCCCAACACATAGACTGCTTCTGTACACATCTCTGACCAAAGGATGGTGGCTGTAGATGAAGCAAAAGGACACCTTATCTCCTCCTGGAGGCCCAGATGAAGCGTCAAACCATTTTGTGCTGTGTTGCAGCCACTATAATGTATGTATGAATCTCGAGGTTCAGCTCTTTATCAGATGGAACACTGCTTCCTCTCCCCTCAACGATTTTAACCCTTTTTTTCCCAAACTGCTGTTCAATAGCACTATCTATATCTATCAGCATCTACCTGTGCCTCTCTCCCTTAAGCATGAGATACCCAGCCACAAGAGAATATACACCAGAGAACTGGTAAACATTGATGATAACTGGGTAAGAGAATCAATTTAATTTCATAATTCAGTTATGTGAAACCAAAGATGTTGCACAGCTTATTTAACCAGTACTTCCTGTAAAATAGGTTCTTTACTACGGCAAAATAAATAGGTAGTTCACATGCAAAGAAGGAGTGTACAACTTAAGATCTGATTCCTAGTAACGAGCTGCAGGGTCTTCATTTTCAGTATTACTGAATCAGTAGTGGGCTGTTGAAAAAAGCAAAACATTTCCGACACTGTGACGGTCACCAAAGCACAGCAGCCTGTATGCCAGTTCGCTTTAAGACAGTATTTCGATTAAATTCTCCAGTTCACGAGTCATTTGTTCACAGATGCAGTTCCATAACTTTTTGCATCCCTGGGGTCTCTCACTGTATGCTATCCCAAATTTGCCTATGGGACCAGAGCATCTCTATACTGCAGTGATGCCCAGTACCTCCAGCCCGGAGCGAGTACCAAACCCATCCGGTACTGCTGACATGAGGGTTCATCAGCATCTTCCCAGCGCAGCGATCGGCACCTCACAGCACCCTGCGCGGATGGCTTGCCCAATCTGAATTTTTCAACACTGGAAAGATACTCTGCAGTTATCACTAGGCCAACCGAACTACCTTCTTTTTAATCAAGAGAAACCGATTTACCTGTTTTACCTACAGACTGGTCATTTGCCTAATAAAATGTTGACAAGGTTTTAAAGCAGTCTGGTTACTCAGATGCCAGAATGCAAGTTCTCGTGAGAGCTGCTCCCAGCGTTGTCACAGACCAGCCTACACAGTTGCCAGGAGCAAACCGCTCCTGCTGGCGAACCTTTGGATGGGGCACGGAAATCCAGCTTACCTGAAACCCATCTCACCTGTCTTACAGGGCATTCGGAGGATTTGTTTGCTGAAAACGCTCCCACTTTAGTGGCTTGATAACAAGATGGCATATGAATTAGAGATACTTTAGTTACAAATGCACCAGCGAGTCGTTCTTAAGTACTTAATCACTACAATGATCTTTCTGCAAAGAAAAAGACATTGTTACCTAGGCTCGCACTTGAATGGCTAAGAACTGCGACTCCCGAATCACAGAGAATGCAGAAGCAGTCACAATTATATTTACATTAATCATTAACAGCATAACAAAACCCAGTGACGAGATTTTTTAGGAACTCATTAACAAGGGCATAATGTACACACTTTTATTTAAACATGGGAATTTACACAATAGCTCAAAGTTTGCTTTTTTTTCCCCTCCCCTCAGGAAAACCTGTGTACCTGGATATCAGAAGTAGCACCTAGTGTTTGTAAAGAAAATAAAGACTTTACAGTATTGTTTACTGCAAGCAATGGTCAGATCCTAAGCAATTTGGGCGCAGTGACACATGGATACATTAAATAATCTAATTTCTTGTGATCATCCCATTAGCTCATTGCTTCACCTCGGGAGTGGAGTTTGGGTAACTGGTTCTCTCTAAAACACCCGGAATGCATAGTTCATAAGGCTAAATACATTTGACAAAAAGGGACAAATCACAGTTGTGGCCGGAAATTATTGCAGTGCAAATCTAAAATAGCAGTGTTTTAAAGCAGTGGAACATAAAGAGGTAGGTACTTTCCTCCTTGATGGTAAGAATTTAACATTTTTTAAGAGTAGTTCAAGCTAAGTAGCTTTATGTTAGATATCTCAGGTACACAAGTCACGGCAGACTGGATTAACTGGAAGATATTTAAAATTATATATAAAATGTTTTCACTGGCATAAAAAAGTTATATTGCAAGAGGTTACTTTTTGTGGAATGAGCTATTATTCTTGAAATACACCCCTTAAAACTTCGAGAGACAAAGTCGTGTTTACCTTGGTGTTCAACACCTTAGCAAGGTAACTCCCCTTTGCTAAAGGCGGGGGGTGTCACCAAAGATCAGAAGAGACTGATGTTTCGTGAATGTAAAGTGCACTTTTCTGCTCAGAGCAATGGCTCGTGCTTCCTCTAAAAAGCAGCCTCTAATTATATGAACTTATTTATCTACCAGGATTGTCAAGAAAGCAATCAAGACTTAGCCCGCTGATGGAAATTATGAGGCAATGGCAGAAAAAGAAAGCCACTTTTGGTGCAACTCTTGCACTGTCTCGTCCCCACCCCTTTTTTGTTCCACATTATGCTATTTTTAATAAAAATATTTCCTTCCTTTCTGGAGTTTGGCGCAACATTCTCTTCAGAAGCAGTAATATCAGCACTTATGTGCACCCCTGAAGGCTATCAGGTGTACTGACAAAGCAGAGAACGTTTACATGAAGAAATGTCATATTTTAAATAGCACTTTTTTTTTTTTTACAGAGCAGATTTCAAGATGAATGTCAAGTTTTCAAATCATTACAATATCTTCTCTGACTGCAATTCATCAGCGATACCACCTAGCTTACACATTAACAGTGTGCTTGCCTTTATACTTCAACGTGATTTAACTGAAAGGTGCTAAAATGAACACTTTTCTATCACTTTCACTCATACACAAGATGTCATGCACAGCTGAGACATTAGATTTTAAATCTATTTACAATTTTACATATTTTACAATATATAGTTCATCTTTACAGCTACAGAATAAATTCAGACTAACACCGGTACCTTTCGAGTTTCTGCTGGGACTCGAATTCTTTTAGTTAAACTAATTATTAAAAACAAGTAAGTGCATGCCAAGAAGGAAGCTTTCAGGAAAGATGTCAAGGGACTAGTGTTGCTTAAAAATTACACAGGTTTGTGTAGAAAATTTCAATTCAGTTCAAAAACCCACAAAAGCCTAATAGAAATCTACTTGACTAAAATAAATACAATTAACAATACACTCAACAAAAAAAATGTACCTTTAAAAATGTACTGATTTAAGCTCATTTTATTTTTAGCCTTAAATTTACTTCCCTTCCCAAGGAGCAGATAGTACTAGGTGAAGATAATGACGCTTTTCAAAGTTAACACTGGTAATTATCCTGCATAAACCTGAGGCTGCAGTGGTGGGGGTAGCTTGTCATTCTCCACATTTTCAGAGTCAATAGCTGCTAAGGCTTGACTTTTTGGTTTTATTTCTAACGGATATTTCTCTACAATATCTTGGACTTCCTTTGTAATTCCATCAGTCCAATCTATTAGGTCTTTCTCAAGCTTCTTGGCTTCGTTGACAATTCTTTCCTGTCTCTCGTTCAACTGAGATAGTAGGTCTAAGTTTTTATACATTTGTTTAACACCCAGGCACACATCAGGTGAAAAACTGTCAGATTCTTGCTTCTTCGGTGATGTCTGACCAGTCATAAAACGATCAAAATCTTCTTGGCTTAGATTTAAAGACTGAGCATCCAGTTTTTCAATGAAGGCCACAGCACAGCACTGCAAACGAAACAGAGTGAGTATCATTGCAAGCTACAGATTGGAATTTATGCATTCTATGTTTTTAACCCCACTGATAGACCAGTAACTGATTATTTTATTCAGTGCCTCAACAGATTGCTCCTAAAGAGCTTTTCCAGAAGCTAACTATACCAGACAGTTCACCTGCCTCTCTTCTCTCCCCAAAGTCTGAAGAAGTTGAAAACTCAAGAGGAGGATACAGGAGGACACCATTTCAGCTGAGCAGTACTGACTCACTGGGTACCATCAATTACAAACCTCAGGGTCACTGCATTTTGGAGGTGAGAGACCAGAAAGAACAAGACATGACAATGAGACAAGAGCACTACATTAATATTTAATAATCCGATCAGCAGAGACCTGCTATGCTCTCTGTTCATTTTCTGAAGGAAGGAATGTCAAATGCCTGTCGTACCTAGTGGATGCTCTCCTCCTACTGAAAGGAATTTTTAACATTCCAAGTACTTCATTCAGCTACATATTTTCCCTGGAAAACTGCTGTACGATGAAATGCAGGGAAGCCAAGTTCCTAATCATAATTCCTTCTAATATAAATAAGCACACCAATAAATGCCTCCTGCTCCACACATTACAGCCTAGTTCTGCAGTCCCTTCAAGAGATAAACTCTCATGGGCTTAAAGGGGAAACTTTGCATCTGTAACATATGCACAGGCCAAATTCAGGATTTTAGGAATGGAAAGTACTTATCTCCTTACAGAATAAAAATATACCCAACTCTTAGCATCAGACTGTTGAAATAAAGGGTTTAATATTATAACGAAAGCAAAACACTGACTGGTTTGGAAAGCAGAGAAGGAAGAGAGAGGAGATATAAAGCGAAAGAGCTTGCTGTACTCGAAGTAACCTCAACCACTATTTGAAGAGTAGTTTTAGTTTTCCTTCTATGTTATGCTGTGTTTGCCTTTACTGGAAATTCCTACACCCAAATAAAAGACAATCTTGTTGTCTAAAACATCAACACTATTCCTGCACTTACCAGATTGGTAAAATAGTAGCCATCTTCTCCTGTCATTAACCTGCTTGGATTACAGAAGCGTGTTATATACTGGATGTTAGACTGCAGGCGGGGTGGGTTTCCCTTCAAAACAATGTATATAAGTGTTGGAAGAAAGTCATCAGCAGAAGCTGGTTCATTTTTGGTGATTTTAATAGCATTAAATATATGCTTGCTGCACTTGGTGATGCATGCTAATTTATCACGAGGGACACGCTTTGAATCCATTTCGATAATATCTGTAAGACAAAAAAGTTCTCAAATCATTAAAACCGTATTAATCAGAGACCTGAATGAATAGGACACTTACTGGACAATACTAAAATAGCATCATTTTTATCTGTGGTGCTTGATATTCCATAAAAGTATCTGGTTATTCATACTCTTGGTTCAGTCCAAGCGTTTACAATAGATCAGGTAAGCCTAAACACTTCTGTGATGGAAAAATTATTCCCGCTTCACAGATGATAAACTAGTCCAATACCACACAGACTACTGCAAATCTAAAATCCTGGACCCCCTTTTGATGACAGCAGAAAATAATCTCTGTGAACAAGAGATCTGAAATTTAAAGCTCTAAATGTAAACTTAATCGTTCACAGACCTGTAATTGCTTTTACAACCATATCAGAGACTTCTGGAATTTCTTCATTGACAGGAACACACAGCATTTGTGGAGTTACCCAGTGCAAAGCCCTGTGACAAGAAAAGAAATGGTAAATGGTTCCCTGCCAGTAACACTCAGGTGTTTGAAACCAGCTGCTTCTTGAATTCAATGCACAAGGAGCGCTTTGTGTAAATGAGGCACCAGTCCAGTTATAAGCCAGTTTATTCCACTGAAGTAATTTATTTCCAGAAAAAGTATTTTCTTTTTTTGGCATAATTTAACAAAAGCACACCAATTAGTTCTCCTAGCGTAGTAGCTTTCATTATTCGTTCTATTAATTCCTTCTGTTTCTTAAATAAAGTGTTTTTAACTCTTTCTGTTTCTGCCATTTTTGTGTGTATAGCAAAAGATTTTTAATGTGCTTGATTCAGAGCTCATTCACAGGACTGTGGATTACTCAGCTATTTTTCTTTCAGAGACTTACCTGATTCTCTTTTGGACAGCAAGATCTTTCTTCTCGTCATCAGTTGTTTCAGGGCAAAAGACATATTTATACTGTCGAGTCATAATGTATTTTTCAATCTGATCCATTGCTTTCTCAACTTTTTCAGGGGGCACTGAAAGGCACAAATCACCCCAAAACAGTAAATACAGCATTCTGTGTCTGTTTTGAAGGTTTCATACAGTTTGGTCCTAATATCACCAAATCAGTACTACTGACTTGAGCCAGCCTGAGTTAATAAGGAATGGATATACTTGGAGTATTCTCACTCTCTACAGCAGAAGTAAAAATATAACGGTGAGAACACCATAGTGACATGCCAAAGTAAGTACATGCACAGATCCACAATGAAGTACATTCATTTAGCACATTCAACACACAAATTAGGTTCAGCTGCTTGTAGCTTACAAGAGTATTTCTCAAAAATACAGTCTTTGAGAATAAATCCAGTAAGGTCTCCCAAGTCCTCTGTTCCTGTTTATGTCTAAAAAAGTCCCTGGATATGTTCAAGCTGTGTCACTTACATACCATAAAAGTAGTCTGCAACAGCACCACTCCCCTCTCACTGGCTTTTTGGGCATTATAGTATAACATAAGGCTCACAGCCTGTTAATTGGGTTGCGGCTACACATTCAACCTCAGTTTTAAACAAATAGTATTGAATTTAAAACAAGAAATGAAAATGACTGCACCACATTTAATTAAGAGTTTAAGAAAAACCTGTAAAAACAAGTAATTTAGCCTACAAAACTTTATAGAACTGCTGCTGCTGGGAATAGTTCTAGCTACGGTACTAGAATTTGTTAGCAGCATTTCTGAAAGCTGGTTAGGAATGCTTCTTTTTTACTTGAAAACGCAAGAGGCTTTATCCTCAAATCATTACTCTTTCAGCAGTAAGATATGAGGAACACAATACCTTTCCAACGTGTCTGTAACTTCTCTGCTACATTTTGATAGAAGTCCTGGGCACACTCAGATTGCTCCTCAATACTTAAGTCCTGTAACAGGAAACTGGTTAAGTGTACATGTGTGGAAGAAATAGCAGCAATGCCTCTGATGGTTTGATTTTGTTTAAGGAAAGTGTCCAGCTGCAGTAATAGTCTGAGAATGCAAATATATCATCAGAAGTGTTTATGTTGGCTAAATTATATTCTAAAATATGAGAAACCAAGGCGTGCTGGCTTTTTAACATGTGAAAGACTTATGTTTATTTGCTGAACAGATGTATATTAGCAATGGAACTGGACAGGTGCAATGCCATTTTCCCCAGACACATCCCCAAGTAAGGGTGACAAAATAATGTAGACTATTAAGCAGAATGTTTGCTCCCAATTTTGTGTCTATAGTTTTTTAAAAGATGATATACAGTGTACCAAAAAAGCAAGAACATAAACCACGTATTTGAAAGAATATCTATACAGTAAACACTGTGATGATAAAGTTACTATGATATATATTCATAGTGTTATTTGCAAAATATTGTCTTTTGAGCATTAACTAACTGAGCTACTGAAGAAAATAATCAAGTTTAAGGGTTAAAATTGATTTTATCCATCAAGTAACTTTTCAGCATTAAATGGCGGCATAAAACCTTATGTTAAAAAAAAAAAATTGAGAGAGAACTTAGTTTCTGAATTCTCTAAGGCCAAAAATTAGACAATTACCCCAAAGTCTTCGCTGTAATGGCAGTGCTGCATTTTAGGCCTGGTTTATGTGCGGCAGCAAATTGTATGTTTTGAGAAAGATTTCTTCTTGACTAGCACAAACTATCAAGGAACCAGGAAACGAGAGTACCTTCAATGTTTATAACCAATAATAATGATAGACTATTTTCACACACTCTATGCTCTGAATGAATCAGTTCTAAAAGAAAAAAAGACTTCAAGATGTTTTCAAAGTGGAGGGCTTGTAAGATTTCATCAGAACTCCCTCTAATTTCCAGTCCCATTTGAGGATATAATTTGAGTAACTACAAACGAAATAGGAGAGGTACGGGAAGGAAAAAAACCCAACCATGTGCTGTATACTGACTCACTTCAACCATAGGTGGCACCACAGACACATTAGTATTTCGAGAACACTGAATTTTTAATACGGAGAATGAAGCTATAACCCTTATTCCCTATTAAAAAAAGAGCACAGTCAAGTTCCCCTTCCCCAAAGGGGAGACGTGGTTTGATACTGTATTATCTTTATAACTTTTTAGACTTAAGATATCTCAAAACTCGCTACGTAATATACTATGATTTCCACATGCCATATTTGTCTAGACAATTGTTCACTCAACAGACATTTTATCTTTCAGAATTATTTTATTGAGGATGCAAAGCAAAGTTCTCTCAAAACACCCGAGATACTGATATTGGAGGGTTTCTTTGGTCACATACTGTACGAAAAAGGAAGGCATTCAGAATTTAAGACTACCACTAGATCTTCATTTTACTAAGCGTTTCATCTGAAGACTCCTGTATACAGTATATAAAAAACAAACTGCTGAAAGAAGAGCAGCATGTTCTCCACCTCTCCCTCATTTCCCCATTTTATTTTTGTAAAAGGCATGCAAAACTTACCCTTTTATGATTCATTGTGTCCAAAAACAGTTTACATTGCTTATAGATATCTTGTCCAGGTTTATGGTATGTCTTGAGAAATTCTATGAATTCCTTGGATACTCGATCTGTCTCGATGCTAGCCTGCCTGTTTATGGAAGGGCTGGGAGCCTTGGCTTCTTGGATCTCTGCTGGGAAAGTTTGGGAACATCAGATTAGCTTTTTTACATTGATGGATGAATTCCGGAAGTGTTTAATGTGTATTAAAATTTCAGGTTGTTTATTTTTTTCAACTGTGCAGATGAATAACCATTTATTTCTCAAGCTTTACCAGTGAAATGCTGGATATTATTCAGCAGAACTCTAGGAAACCGAATATTTCACTGAAGTGAAACATTTATAGCCACATACCCATTTACACTAATGGCCTTTTTATATTGGCAAATTACTGTAACGTGGGTTTGTTTTCTGGGTTTTTACATTTTCATTCCCAGGTAAGATATCTCCATACAAGGTCAAGGCTTCCAGATGGGATTCTGCAGGAGTTTAAGATAATGGAGCAGTCCCTTTCCCATTCTCCCTCACCATTACATTCCCACTCCTTTGCTTGCACCAACACAGATATTCATTCAACTGGCTCATGACCTAGCTCAGAAGCAGTAGTTCGGAGCAGTCCTAGTCAGAAACCCGTGTTTCTTATGGGGTTATTTTTCAGCTCGATCAGCTCCCCAAGCTGGCTTCCTGCCAGCTCACAGGAGCAGCGGCAGCAGCACAAGACAAGGAATGGGAGCACGAGGCTGGTGCAAAGGCAGCAGCCCTTCTTTGGCTGGGCAGCAGATGCCACGGAATCACGCCTGCAGTGTAAATGAGAACTTGGCCACTCGTGTTTCAGCAAGAGCAGAAGCACCGCATCTGTTCAAGGAAGAATTTGCTTGGCACTCAAGAAGTAGGTAGGAACACAGATCGCACACAGCACTGGATGCAAGTTTATATAGCTGCAACCACAGCGTTTTTCTACACCAACACATCTGATTTTCCAAGGTATATGTTGCAAGTAAATTGTACTGATCCAATACCTTCGCTACCCAAGTTTAGTTCACCCACCTTTCAGCTTGCCAGCCAAGACTGTTCAAAATGAAGGATTGAACAGATGAATTGATGATGTAAATGAACATGATGAAAAGCAAGCAGCAAAGAGACAGAAAAGATGAAAATATTCATGATCAACATGATACAAACATATCTTTCAATCCGAAAAGACTAACATGCACAATAAAAAAAAAATCCTTGTTTCAGTAAGCATACATGCAGAACTCCAACATAAAAGGAAATAAATGGGATTAGTATATTTAAATTGGTATGTTTAAATTTGAACTTGAGGTAGCTTATCGGGGCTTTTTTTGTTGTTTGTTATTTCCTTTTACAGAGATCCAGCACTACAGTAAATTCAAAGCTGTACAATCCAGTGACTAACAAACACTGATCATTTGACCAAAGCAAAAGACTCATTAGGACCTCTACACTTCAGCATGACCTTCTCCGGATCATTTGGTCAGGTACCATTGGAACATTTACGGTATTTAAGTAATAAGGATGGAAAAGGTTTTACAAATATTTACATTCCAACTACAGCAATCAAGATAGAGAGTGCAAATCAATCTCCTTTCTAGTTACATAAGAAAACTTTTTCCAGAGGGGATTTCCTCTAACCTTCTTCACACCTAAGATTCAAAGTAGAATGCCTGTACAGTGTTCCAGCTCAACGGGAACCATCACTGCATGTTGATCTAAATCTTTTACATTTACTATTACATAACCGGTAAGAAGAAAGCATAGTTTTGAAATAATAAACAAAGAAAGCAGGTGCATTTTGAAAGGGTAGAAGATATTTTTTTCATAATTAATTACTGACTTCATGTCAAAGAATAGCTGAAGATCTATTTACTTATTTCAACACTGAGTTCACTGTATTATGAAAATAATGAACCTCATTCTGCTATTTGACCTCAAGGAATATTCATATGATTTTTTCAGTCACAAATTTAAAATAGATTATGTTTTTAGTTACTAGAGAGATGTAGCCAACTAAGGCAGGCTACTGTTAACGTAGCCATTAAAAAACAATTGAGTGTTAGAATGAACTGTCTTTTTAATGAGTCACACCAAGGACTACAGGTAGTCGCTTAGAAATGTTGCAACTTCATTAATCTCTACGTAGAAATCCTGATTTAAGGAAAATGAATCTGTACAATATGCACTGATTACTAAGGACTGCAGGAACAAATATACTTTCAGCAACAAAATATTTTCAGCTTTGTCATGTATTCTAAAAATTCAGAATTAAGTCTTACTAAAAAGAAGCTGATTACAGAGAAGACATTCCACCTGAACAAGGTAGAGAACCTAGTAGAGGAGATATGTCAAAATGAAAAGAAAGAATATAGGAAGAGTTAAGAAAGGATCGCCTTTACAAAGAAGGAACACTATTAATATTAAAATCTTTCTCAAGGCATTCTACAAAAATGCTAGTTGTCACAGCAGAACATTAGCACTCCAGTGATCCACTATGGTTGTGCCATGGTCATAGATCTGAGTTCAAGCAAAGACTATAAAAAAAGGGTTGGTCATTAGCTCAAGTATGCACAGCCATTCATCTTCTTCATATATTTTGCAAAATAAAGAATGGTACGTCTTCAGATTTCTTTAGTCAGCAGAATACGTCAGAATTGAAAACAAGTAACATAGGACAAGATCCTAAAGCTGTTTGCATCATAGGTTTTGGCGTCCTTTGGTTTAAATGAAACCAGTATGTCTTCTCTTGATATGAAATTGTCGTCTTGATTAATGTAACAAACATCTGGAGATGTTTTGAGATTGCAAAAGTTCTTGAAGTGTGAAATATTAAATTGAAGTAGTTTCGACTTATAATCAGATTTATAATGGCACCCTGGAATTATTTTTTGATAAAAATATGAAGCAGCACAAGATCTAGCTACTTCTTATAAAATTCTAATTTTTTTGAAACGGCATAATCCTTCAGATGTCACGTTACGGTAGAGCTCAAAGAAGCTTCAGCTTTATTGCTATACTTTCCCTACCAAAAAGCAAAGAATTGGTTTAGAGACTCAAGTTCACTTCAAGATGCTACACTTGCTTTCCATGTCATCTTCATATTCAACAGCACAACTTATAACTGGCACAACCCTAGTTTGTATTTTGCGAAGCCCAACTAAGAAGTTAGCTTACTATAATCAAGCAGACAGCTTGCTTAAGCTGTACTGCATTACCTTCAGTAGGGGAAGCCAGTTCCCAGGAGGGAGTAAAAATTTCCTTCAAATCCCTGAGAATGTTATCAGCATTTCGCTCCCTCCCAAGCTGTCCTTGCTTAACGATTTTCTCTTGAGCCACTGAAATAAATGGAAAAGCAAGCAAGACACCAAGAGCAGGAGCATGTCAGGAGAGATGGTGAATGGGAGGAAAAAAAAAAAGAAAATACAGAAAGTGAGAAGAATGAACATAAAAAAAAGTTCTTAACACATAGCTGAATGTCTGTTAGCCAGCTGCTGCCCATGCACCAAGACAAATTCTAAGATAAAATCCAGACATATTTAGAACTTCTTGTTAAAGAAATGAATCACCCATAAGGCCAAGATACATTCAAGTTGCTTTTTCTTCTGGAATGCCTCCTCCACAGTCTAGCATTTCCCATTTTTTGCCCATGTAAGCTATTGCTATGGAAAGACATCAGTGCCATTAATCATTCTGACTTGTAACACATGCTGTAGAATAAACATTCAGCCAACCACAATCTTGATATTCACAACCCACATACACATAAACACTACAAGTTTCCTTTCAAATTTATTTTCATCTAAAGGCACCCTGCTTACACATTCCAGTTTTCCTCTTAAAGCTGCTGAAGTGATCCATTATGGCAGCATCACCTGATATTTTATATCAGCATTTCTATCACACTTTGACATACAGTTTGTTTGAGGTTACTGACAGCTAGTACCTTTTCTCCTGCTCTCTTCAGGAAGAGTTTCCCTTTGAGTCCTGAACCACAGTATCACACTATGGTTGACTCATGAATCTAGCAAGAATTTCTGTCACATGAACAAGATAATTCCACTCAGCAGCGCAGTGGTAGACCACCAGTAGGAATACGTTTGTACTCCACTTTAGCAGAATTCCTGTATAACTAACACAAACATGGCCACAGGTTTAAAAGTGCGCTGTTCTATTTAAAAGGCTGGCATCACCCGTAAGCTCACGTTTTCCTGTGTTTTCAGTAAGACTTCACATATCACTCTCCAGGAGCATCATTGTTGCAACTTTTTAAAGTCAAGTCACAGAGCATTACCCTGCCTTGTAGTACAATACATTTACCAAAACCACAACTTAACATACTGTACAGAACCATTAAATGCAAAGAAGAAAGTTACCCTTCTTAGCTCCTGTTCTGGAAGAAGCAGTGAAGAACTTCTTCACAGTAGTGACCTTTCGTGTTTTCTCATTGGTTTTCTTTTCTTCAAATTTTGAAAAGGTCAGTGACTGCGCCCCTTGGGTACTTTGACTACTGGCGTATGCTTCTTCTTCCTCACGCTGAAGCCTGGAATTAGAAAAATGTAGGTCTAATTTAAGTGCTTAAAATCAGCACAAATAAACTAATTTCCTGTGCAATAAATTAATTACTCACTTGATACACTAGTTCTCCTCTATGCCCACCTTCATTTCTTGCTTCCTACCACATCTCCCTCCACTACATTAAGTCCACTCTTTCCATATTGTAATGGTGAAAGTGAGGGAAAGCTTAAGATGGCCAGGGAGGATTAAATAGTAAGGTCAAAAAGGAGGAGACTGAAGTATAATCATGGTCACCTTCCCCTCATGTCACAGCCCTGAACTCTCCAAAGGTAGAGGTGAGCTGAAAAATTGCGAGAGCACTTCCACTAATCAATTCAGTTGCCTTCCTCCCTGCATCCTGTTCTGTTTCATATCCTATTACCACAGGCAATCCTTTACCACCTTATTGAAGATGAAAACCATGGCTCGCAGCTGAGCAAGTGAAATACCCCGTCACAATCTCGGAAATATCCTGGGAAACAGATTATTGTTGTCATAATTTGTTTTTAAAGCCTTGGTAATACATGTGCTTGCTTGAATGAATAAGGCAAGCCACTTCATTGCAACACTGATGGGTGCTTTGCAAAGACCAACCCCATCCTTTAATCTACATATACAAAGGGCAGGGAGCAAACATGCTCATCCTTCAACAGCTACTTTGCTTCCTATGCAGGAGGATTAACATGGATTAAATTATATCTCTCTTTGAGATGCTAAAAGGTTGAGCAATTTTCTTTAAATGTCCACCCAGCTCAGGATGGACCATAAGTGGTCTTGCCTTTGTAATCTCTTAAGGCAGGAATTGTGTCTTATCTGTGCCTTTCTGTTCGCTACAGCAAACAATTACAGCTTATCTGCTCCTTTAGCATCTGCCTACTGAACAGTTACTTATTAAAGAATTCCTTAAATGCCCCATTTTATTGTACATACATACACATACATAAGACTGACAGCATAACTATCTGCTCTAGTAATATTGAAGTCCTTATTAACTGTTTAAGCCAAATTTATGGCCGAGGAACAAATGCCACATCCTCTGTACTGCACTCAACAGCTTACCTGCCACTTCCTGATGAGGCTAGAAAAGGTTTCAAGCACTTCTTTCTACCTTTCTTTGCAGTTAATCTGTTCCAGTGCCACACAGTAAAGAGAACTTTAAAAACAAACAAAGAAACTACTTCAAGGCCTAAGGTAAGAGGGTCTAGGGTAGTTAGGCATCAGAAAACTTAGGGCTTCCAAACTACCACCATCAGCTTGGACCCAACTCAAGTTCAGAGAGCTTCCACAGATGCCACCTTCTTCAGGCAGGCTGATGGGAACACTGCACTTAATGCCTTTTTTTTTTTTTTCCTCCCCCCAGCAATGACCTTGGTTAAGATATCACTAGGTAACTCAAGTTCACCAAAGGGTTCCAAACTCAAGTGCACACATCTCTCTCGGGCATTTGTACTTTTTCCTAGAGTTCTGGCATATGCCACTAATGCATCAAGGTAAGCGTACGTAGAGAATCTGTGTCAGTACGAACAAATATCTTGGACAGCTCAAGTCAACTGCCAGTCAACTCGTAATACACAGCTAGATGCTCCTTCATCTCAAGAATTCACCTTATCCTGAAACAGTTAATTCTGAGTGGATGTCATGTACATGTCATGTCACCTGGAAGCAACACAAAGGACAGCTGTGGTACAAAAGAGGATGCTTTGCAGCTTCTCAGGCAGTGGGTAATACTTTTGCTTTCTACCCAAACCCAAGAAAAAGCAGTCATACCTGCTCTTATTTTCTCACTCAAGCATAGATTTCCTCCAACACCCATTCTCATGGTCAAGCATTTATCATACTAGGAAAACTAGACTGCTTTGCAGAAAATTCATGCTTAGAAAAAATTACCTGAATTATTAAAGCTAAAGCTTTGATGCTTTTGGGGCTTAACCCTGCAGTTCAGAAGAATGACCACAGACCCAATTTTTTAAATCAGTAGCTGAAAGGTAAAACCATTGTGCTGGCTATATTCAAGACACTAACTGCGTCTCCAGAGGCAGAGGTATTTTAATCAAAATTGTCACTTTCACCCTTCTAACTGCTAGTTAGAATTACAGATTTCAGTATGCAAATTAGGTCAAAGTATTTGTTGAGAGTTGGGGGGGTGTTTACATTTGTTACTTCAGAGACTTTCTTTCGAAACCTCTTAAATTAGAATGCCATAAATATTCATCTTTGCATCAAAAGGAAGACTTTAATTCCTGCTGAAAAGGTCAAATTTGAGAACTTATGATGCAACTAAGCCAGAGCAAACAGGACTAGAAAACAGGAGACAGGAATAGCATTTAGTCAAGTTACCCTACTGTAAAACATGAAGGAATAAAGAGGGCTCTTTACCGCTCTGCCAGCTCCCAATCCTCTTGAATCTGTTTCTGCCTGGCCTTATGGTATTCCTCTCTCCAGCACTTGGAGCAAAATCCCTGCCAAGCAGGATTGCCATAGTAACCACATCCCTTCTTGCACAGCAGCTCTGACTGATCAACGTGAATTCCTCTGCGTTCAGATTTCAGGTTCATTTTCTTCCTGTTTAAAGAGAAGCGGGTTAAAGATAGAAATATGATAACAGCCTGCTACAAATAATTTCTTTTGAAGGCTTGTCTTACAGAAAGAAGTCACCTGTTTTAATTATTGAATAGCTCCATAGTAACAAAACAAAGGCCACAGGAGGAAGGGCACAGTTATACAACCATGCAGCCCCGAAAGCCAACTGCAGCATTAGCATATGTTTGCGTAGCTTTGACCTGCGAACAGTACTAGACAGCTGGCCTGGAAAGCAAGCCAGCAGTACCAGGCGTAGAGCTACGTACACATGTGGAAAAAGGCACAATTCTCTGGTCTCACCAGCACATTGTTCTAACAGTCACAGAGGCAACAAAGCAATGGAGGAAAAAAGAAATACAGAAAGTTACAGTCACCACCAAAGAGATGCAAAGTGAGTAAGAGGCAAAATGTAAATAGGTTTGTATTCAGGCCGATATTCAGGCCAAGACTGTCTCTGCAAAGAATTTCACTAGTGAGACTTCAGATAACATAACTTTGGCCTCAAAGAAGGTGTCTTCGCAGCACGGTGAAGTATCACAGCTAACTCAGCAAGGTGCATTAACACAGATGAGGTGCACCTCTATTTCCTTCAGTACCCAAGTTACTTAAGAGTTAAGCTGGGCATCTGTACAAAGCACAGCTCTACAGAATTTAAATATAGCGACTGCAACAAAAAGATTTATTTTCATGCCTACACCACCACTGTGCAGAGTCTTCAACGATCCAGCCCTCCCCTTTCTTTTTTTGCTTGACAGAAACCAGCCCACATGCCAGCTTGCTCCCAAGGGCATTTCAACTACTTCTAATTCTAAATGCTGGATTCATTTTAAGAGAAAAGCAGCACAGGATCACCTGCACTAGCAAGTTTAAGGTCTGCATATTAAAACATTGACATTTGAATTGCAATATTGACATACACAGACACTAGAAATATCACAGCAAGGCACTTGGAAAGCAGGTCTCGGTCACCAAATCCAGCCCCTTTTTCTTCCCACGACCCTCAGCAGAGAGTGCTTCGCATAAGCTGAGCAAGCACCTTAGCAATTGGGTTTCTTGCTCTCATATTCACAACCACAGGCATCCCTAGGACTTCCTTCCTCTAACAGGAAAACCAGAAGATTTTTTAAACCAACACTGCTCTGCAGTTTGAAGACGCTGCCCTCCCCTCCAGAACATTACTGAAGATCACACAAGGAAAACAGAACACACATCGAGATGCAATGTATAGAAAGCAAGCTGAAAAGGGATTTTCTTAAAGAATGTCAGTAACTGTCAGAGTAATCTTGTTTCCCCCCCTCCGAGATTCATAACGACCCCTGAATTCCTACGTCTGAGGAATCTCGATCTCCGGTTGTTCATGTTTCTGCCCAGCAAAGCTGGAAGCTCTTGCACTCAACAGTCTCAGAAAGAGCCCCAAACTCTCCCCTGGGTCATCCAGCGAAACAGATGTGATACGCACAACTGTCATTACCAAAGACAGTTTCTAATATAGGAAGTAACAGCTATTTTGTTCCAAGCTGAATTATATAAGATAACCATTTTAAAACACTGATAATGTTTAATATTTCCCATTAATCTAAACAAGTAATTTTAAGTAAAGTAACGGGAAACACATATGATTTTCTCTGAGGAGGGGAACAAATTAAATATTCCATCTTATCTATGTAAGTATTAAGGCTCCTTCCACTAACATCTTTTCTATCTTTGAAAGAAATGAGTTTCTAAAAATAATCTAAAAATAGTTTCATTGTAGAGGCCTGTATATTAAGGGAATCAGTTTCTTAATGGCATCATTTATAAAGAGACATCTTCTCATTTATCTAGACAGAGAGCAGCTGAATATTCTCTTTTCTTTCCCACAGAAATGTTTGGCAGTTAAACAGACATTAATATGCTTCTGCAGAGCAAAATTAAACAAAAAATAACTAAATTTTCAATATTTGAGAGAGCTTTATTTCATTCCCATATGGACAATTTAACAGAAGAAAATAAGTACATTGCCTTCACAAATATCTTTTTGTTTCTGTACTATCTTCATTTTCTGATTCCTCAAGTAAGGTCTTTATGTTGACTACAATGATACATAGACCTGCTGACTGACAATCTATCCAGCAGACCAGAAATTAAACATCAAATGTTCATCAGCTGCACAGCCTGGGACGGAAATTGCATGTTGGCAGTATTTGGAAACACAGCCCATTCTCAGAGCATCACACATGCCCCTTATGACCAATTCTGAAAAGAATGGGGAAGTAAAAGCTTGAAACTCTTCAGTTGCTCCTGATCCAGTTTCAAGACTGCTTCCCAAAAACAAAAGCTGCAGCAGCATTTTGATTAGAGACTTCTATTGCAGATGCCTGTAGTAGAAAAAAAACACCATGCATAAAATTTTCAATATTGCCATTACTGGTAAAGCTGATCAGTCTGAACATGTTCATTGTAAAATAAAGGGAGCTATAAAGACACAACAGATAAAAACATTTTCATAACACAAACTTCAGAGAAATTTTACACTGACCTCTACCACCCAAGGAAGTAACGTCCCTGATTCTATCACGCACTACCATGGTGTAAGTTACAACAGTTTTGCAATCTCGGTCTGTTGGCCAGTTTCATGAATTCAGGTGTTTGTCATTCTTATGCAAAAGCACCGGGCTTCGGATGCTTTTTTTAAAAAAAAAAACTAAGGGAGGAGAATGAAATACACAACTTTCCTTCTACCCCACATCAACATCTTGCTTTCTGAAAGCTTAACAGCATACTCGCTTTCTACGTTGGTTGTGCACTTTCACTATCTCTATACCCACGCACAAAAATTTCCTTTCTGTATCCACAGAGCTTTAACCATGTACGAGTGCCACAATTACCTTTGGCATCCTGCTAGCCCTTTGTGTACATTAGAACTAAAAATAAGGTTCTGTTTAGTGTCAAAGTTCAGCAGCATTCCCTGGAGTAAGCAAAGCAGGTCTTAGTAGCAAGATTTTTTTTTTTTTTTTTTTTGCATTCTTTGGGGAGAGGTTTGTAAACAGCTGCAAAGCCAAGGCACTAGAAAGCAAGCTGTTCTGATTCCTCCCCTTCAAGTATTTTCGATTGCAGTTACATCAGTTTCAGATCCAGGGACAAAAGAGGTCACCCTGAATCAATATGAAGGAATCACATGCTGCACTTAAAGCAGAAGCTTTCTGCTTCCTTTAAAGACATACAACCATTAAAAAAAAAAAAAAAAAAAATTTCCACCGAAAATTTTTGGGGCACCGTC
>VZSZ01010821.1:466043-481356 GCA_013398815.1 Ibidorhyncha struthersii
GCGCAACACAGACACCCAGCTGTGAAAGCGAGACGAAGGGACAGCCAGGAAAATGGTATTTCAGTTTTTTCAGAAACAAGGGGGAAATACGTCTGAACGCTGCCAGCGAAGCAAATCCGGAAAGTTCGCTTTCTTTCCGAGCGTCGCACAGGCGGGTTCGGCCACGGCCCCTCTCTGGGCTGCTTCGAGGGAAGGCAGCAGAACTGAAATGATGCGGGACCAGCCGGTGTCCCTGAGGAGACCGCGGACGCTGCGTCCGTGCCATCTGTTAAGGAAATGACGATGAACGAGTTAGCGGTTAAACGAGGGCCGGGACAGAGACTGGTGTCTTAATTTTCATTTGGAGTCGTGCAAAGCAAACGCCAGTCAGGGGGAATGTGAGGAGGGCGGCCGCAGTGGCTGCAGACCAGATTAGCCAGACCCCAACGATTTTCAGTACAACATACTTTTATTGCACAACACAAACTTTATATCCACATTTGTCTTCTATGTACTTTAAATAAAAAACAGGCTATACATCACCTGAACTGAAAAGCAATACATAGTAAGAAATAATCCACTACAGTACCCACAGTATTAAACATCACACATCAACATACTTAAAATGAAACACATTTGGAGAGAATTCCAAACCCTGATCGTTAGCATCCAGGCTGGATTTTCAAAGGCATTACGGGTTACAATGCATAGACACATACAATTTATAATTCGGCAAAACCAAAATCCATTTATAAAAGTCACAGTGAAAGTGTAGGTAAACTTATGCTGAGCCTGCGTAAGTAAAACGAGTAAGAACTGCTGTTCTGGAAAGCAATTTCCAGTTAGAGGACTATATACAGAAAATAACAACAGAACATAATTACCCTCTGAAATCTAGCTTATTTGCAGAAAGATAATGAAAGACTGGAGTTTTTTTCTGTTTCTTAAATGAAATTATGTTTCCATAGCTCCAAAGTCAGAACTATCCTGGGTCCTCTCTGCTGTGACTCAAGAACCTGAACACATTTACAACCATTTATAACGAAAGAGATCAATACAGCTCCAGGGTTCAGTAACACCAGCCGTTAACTTAAAGCCAGCGGGGTCTATAAATTGCCCACAGTTAAAATAGTTATTAAATGAAGAAAGTGAAGGAAGTATCACATCCCAGGGATGTATGATGAGTTAAGAGACCACCTTTCCACATTCCTTGCTCTGTAATCTCTTACCTGCCAGGCAGTTGCATCCCAAATGTGATGACTCTGCTTTGCCATGCAGGGAAGAGCGAGCCAACGCCTCAGCTGTGGCATAAAGGCCCTCAGTCTCTGAACAGTGACGGTGAAATTCAAGTTGCGTGACCCTGCAGCCACCTCACCCATCACTGCCACACTTCCCAGCGCAATCTGCAGCCACTGGATTTTCCCACTCACTTAACTCGATACATCGCAATATAACGAACTTACACAGAAAATGGATGCACACGGCCAAGGTTAGCTGGGCTCCCACACAGACCGGGCCCTCTGCCTGACCTCCCGTGAACAGCGACGAATGTTCCTCTGCCTCACACAGCACAGGAGTTGAAATAAAACAGAAAGAACACTCTGCAATGCAAACAATCAACTCTGACACGAGACTTTGCCTGTTGGCACTTCCATCATCTTCCTCGTCATGTCACCTGTCCCAGGTCATCTCTAAACAAGAATGAGCAGTGAGAAGCAAGTTGGGAAGGAAGGTTCCCAGGGGTTGCAAATGCCAAATGAAGCTAGAATATCATGACTTTTCATCATATCAGTAATTATTTTTAAAAAAAGAACAAACAAAACCAAACAGATGAGACATCATGCACTTATCCGTCAGCTCACAGCAAGCAGTAAACAAGGCCCTCAACCCCAAAATACAGGTGCTTTGCCTGAATACATATTACTATGAAACGGATGTAAGCCCTTAAAAGATGAGTTTACATTTTTTAACAGTCTTTAGAAAAACTGAAGCAGTAGAGTGAAAATAAAGTGATTATTCTATAAATAAGGTTTTTTAATTCATGCATTCGGGTATTTTTGTCAGTAATAAGATTTTCACTGTTTCTTTAGCAACTATTGGTCACCATATAGTAATATTAAAATAATCCCTTTAGTTTAAAACAGACTAAGTATTCACCTTGCAAGCAAATTTGAGGATGCAGCAGTGAGAAGTGAAACATTTCCTGCACGGAGTTGTACATCTTAAAAGATTAGAGAAATGGGCAAGGACCAAGGGGGAATCCAGTCAGAGTCATTATCTCCCTGTGAATCTTCAGGCTAGACACCTCCTCTCCTTACACCTCTTACACTTCATGTAACAAACAGAGATGTGGGGGAGTGTGAGTCAGGATCTCACCAAAGTCTTCCTTCAGATCCGGTGAGGATTGTCCCTGGGGAAATACACTGCAGAACTAAGCCTCTCCCACTTTCATTTTTGCAAAAACCAGCACATGCTCAATGGACAGGCTGTATTCAGTTCTGCAGGACAGTGATCCGCAACCTCACTTGGCTTCAGATTTCATTAGGAAAACACAGATATAACCAAGAATCATAAATGAAAGAACTGGCCAACCTCTCCGTCTTTCACAGTACATACATCGGAACAGCCTGGCACAAGACAGATTAGGGTTTAACAAAGCTATAGCTTAGAACAGTTTAAAGTATCAACATCCTTCAGTGTTTGCTGGAAATTTAACCATCACTGCAGTGAAGGCCAGATTACGTGCTTATGCAAATCAGAACATTTCTCATGTGACAGAAGTCTTTGACATTTGCCTTCAAGGACTTGGGCTAGCCAGACCCAGCTCTGTGACTACTTTGTTTCACTGTTGAAGCCACGGGCATCTAAGCGGAGCAGAAGAATGGAGATTGCAATTGGATTAAAAAGTACCAATTCTCTTAATGGACTCATTGAGAATCAAGGAAGAATCTTGATCTTCCTGTAACTATAACAGCCATACACTGAGCACCTCAGGGATCAGTGACTTTACAAATATCTAAGGCATAAGCAGCCTTATCAGAAAACCAATGCTTAACTCAGCCCTTAACTCTCATGCTAGTTTCAGGAGAGTATTGCAAAACTGAACAAAACCTCAAAAATAGCCACATTAACAAATTCAGGTATTTGCATGCATTACATCATGAGGTGTCTCCCACGCAGACTTCCTAAAACTTCAGAAAAATCCATCAAAAGGGGGGGATGCAGAACTTTCTGCTGCAGTAACTTGCTGCTTTTGCTATTGCTAAGACCCGTAAACCTTCAAAACAAACCAAAGAACCCACACCTTCATCAGTGCAGAAACTGATTCCTCATTGTAAGTTTGGGCTAAAATCAGCTTTAAAAAAAAAAATAATCCAGCAGTATCAGAAAAAAAAAACCCCACACGCACCACGAGGACAAGCGAGAATCTGCTAATGGCTCAGAGGCTTCCCAGATCAAAGATTCTGGCACCTTCACTTTCTTCCAAGGAGGATGGAGGTTCAGCAATGAGTATTTCCCATTATTGTGTATTGTTGTATTCAAGTTAAGAAGCTTGCACGAAGTTGAAAAGTTATCTTATTTTAAAATTTTTTTTGAACTCTTGAAATCAACAGTCATTAAGTGGATGCTGCACATAAATATCTTTTCATGTCATTTTTGACTGCTTTATAAAGATGAGTAAGTACCCTTCCTATTTTACGGGTGTAAAACTGATGCAGAAATATTCAATGTGCCGTGAAATCGGCCAAGTCACTTAATGTGAGACCCGACAGTAAGACCTCCCTTTGCTCCTTGTTAAGACTATGCATATACAGAAGGGATGTTAAAAAGATTAGTTGTTATGTTTTTGTTCAGACACACAGCAACCTAAAAAAAAAACCCTAACAATTCTACTTTTGAAATAACTATCCCTTAACTGTCCCCCTATTCCCGCCAGTATTCATAAAAAACAGTAATCACTGCAATCCAGCTATGCAATCTGTGCTTTGAAAATATTTGAGACGTCTTATTTAGGAAAAAAAAAAGTTGCTTCTAACACGTGTTCCTGTATATCAATTTGGAAGCAAAAATGGCATGTGTCCTGTCCCAGAACATGAAATAATAAATGTCTTTCCTTCATTTTGAATGAGCTAAACGGGCTGACGTGCATTGTCCTTTTAGTGATCTGCAAACATTATACTCATAGCAACATTATATTGATGGCCTGAGACTCCTGACTGCACAGCCAATTTGCCTATGGTGTCAGCTCACAAACACAGGGTATTTGGGAGTGTGGGGGCGGAAAAGTAGCAAAGTAGATGTTAAAGTGGCAAAAAAACTAAGTAGAAGAAGCACAGAGAAACAGGTAAATATGTTCTAGCAAACCTCTGGCGTAGCCAGATAGAAAGAAAAGTCCTAAAGTAAAGAAAAAAAAAAAAAGCAGTATTACAGAGGCATTTAGTTTAATTAGACAATTATAAAGCATTCGTGATATACAAAAACATCAATCATCTTAAACATGGATTTAGTAGATCAGCTACTCACATTTTTGTTGCAAACGCAGAATTTCAAAAGTTACACTATACGCCAAGAAAAGATAAGTCAATAATGTTATATAAACCAGTTATTAGATTATACTCCCCTGACATCCGCCTGCACAACTCTTCTGTTTCTGTCAAAAAATGAATACACATTAGGCAATATCATGTAAATCATTGTAAACAAAGACTGCTTAGAACAAGTGTAGTCAATAACAATATTGTTAACTTGCACAAATCACAACACAGAATGTATGTGTTTAATGAAAGCATGTTGGCTCAAATCCGTGTTTTCTTTTTCGATATTGCACTTAATGTTTGCTCTCTTCTGCAGGATTTGAAGGCTGAAAGCTTTAATTAAGATGCAACTGATACAGACCAAGATTTTAATTTTTAACTTTTTGGTTAGGTAGTCTTCCTTACTTATTTAAGCAACAAACAGGAACAAGTTATAAAATACCAGTGTGTGCATATTAAGAAATAGCAAACATGACCGAAACGGGAATTTTGTCATCATAATTTCTCTAGAATAACAGCAGAAGAATTCTTAAAGCAAAACAAAAAAAAATACTGTTCAATCAGACTGTGTTCATTTCTGCAAGTAGTGCTGAAATTCAAACCAGAGTTATGTCCCATATAAATACGTATATGGGAAGCGGCAAAGAAACACCGAATAGCCCAGTCAAACTGCAATTCTCATTGTAGTCTCTAAATAAACTGATGCTGAAAATCCTGAATGTAAATGCCTGAAGTGTACGAGCAGCCAAAATTTTGTAAGCCTCAGCTTTAAGATCTTACATAATTTTATTAGAAATTGTAGTTTGCAGTTTAAGATTCCCTGGGAAGAAAAAATGAAGCCAGCAGAGTAGTGAAGAAACCATGCAAGCTTCCTCTCAATTTAGGGATACTTTCCTAGTCTCAGCTGGACTTCATTTTGGGTTGTCAAACACAAGTAGAACAACTTTAGGTAACGCAAAGGCCTATATTTAAGAAAACAATTTAAAATAACTTAAAGAAAGATCCAAATGCACAGAATTTCCTCCTTCCCTCCATTTCAAAATTTAAGCTTTGGACTCGAAAGTCAGCACTTGACAATGATCCTCTGTAAGTAAACATTTGAAAAGAGATCATTAGAGCTATATGTCCCCACCTCAGAGAGAAAATTTACTAAAAATTCCTATATTAAATACATAAAAGTATGACAATGCAAACAATTTGCCTCTTTTGGGCAAGACAATTTGATCATGAAGTTCTTGGAATTATTCTAAACATTACCTCAGGTAACTGAGAATTTTGATCATTGCAATTAACGCGGTTCTTAAGTGTTTTGGTCAAAAGTTGAATTAAGCAATATTCTTGGATTAACTAATCCAATGGAATGCAATATGCAAACATTTACTTTCCCTCTGTCCTTAAGGTTTTTTTGAGGGCACTCCAAGTGGGGTCTTTATGAAAAATACTTGAGTTTTCTGTACCTCACAAAATAGTAATACCTTCAGCTGTTTAGATCTGCCTTTCAGTTTTGGACATAAAGTAACTAAACTTCAGGATGTGAATCTCGGAAGCGCAACAATTACCTTCTTAAAACAATATGATTCTGCAATGGCTGCCTCTTTCAGTGTGGAAAGAAATTCACTACCCAGATATAGCGGTTTATAATTGGAGAAATATTTGAATATGAAGACTGAATTTTTCTTTTCCTGATATTACACCGGGAAAGGTCAAGAATGTTAAAAATGAGACTTAATTGTCTGAAGAAGGTGAGGTGAAGGAAGCACTTGTCTAGTATCATCATTTGATTCTAACTCTAGAACAAAGTTTAATATCACAGAATGTAAAAAGAGTTAGTAATAAAATAATATACATTAAATATTCCTCTTAATTCTGCTAATAGGAACATACATATAGGGTCTTCTCATTTACCAAAAGCCTTTGTAAATGACCTGATTCTATAGAGCTTCTTTTTTGTAGATACTGTAAACATTTAGGATTTCTAAGGCTAAAAACAGGCACAAGTCTTCCATGAACAGTTATTATTCCTAAAAGCATTAAGGAATATATTCCAAATCTGCTATTCCTTTTTATAACAATGGAAACAATTGAAATATAATATTATAATTCACAATGCAGATTCTTAATTAAAAAAGAAATACAGCTTAATTGTGACAACAATTAATAATATATAGGGAATACTCCTATTTTTTTAAAAATTATCTATTACATCAAAATTACATTTCCAGAATCTCTGTGCTGGGTGTTACTCAATTTTATAAAGTGGTAAGTTTAAGTAGTGACTAAAACATTTCTAAGTGGGTAAAATTCAACCATGTTACGTCAGCATTATTAGCACCCCGGCTTTGTAATAATGCAGGCGAGATCTGCAATATCCATTTTTCAGATACTAAAGCCACGGGGTAGGTGGCACTCTCTGAAAGATATTAGATGCTCCTCTCCATAATTTCCATGAGGTGATTTTGTTTTGTGCCTCGTTAAGGTACCTGAGCCAACAGTCTTGTTTCAGGCTGGTTCTTCAAGGTTTCAGAGGTTTTTCAACCCCTGTAACAGGTTCCCTTTTGCTGAGCAGCTAAGCGTTAGCTAACGTTTCAGCAGACTGATTCCAATGTGTGTTAGCAGCAATGCATTTCCAGAGACACGTTGCAAAAATATTAAAAGCAATTGTCGTCTAGAAGTCCTTTTATCCCCTGCACCATTCTGGACAAAATAACTCACCACCAAGTAATCTTGAATTCATAGATAGGACGCTTGCAGTAATAGTGATTTATCAGGTGTTTATCACACACCCCAATACACTGATGATCCACAGTTATCCCTCTATCAGACAGGTCTGTCACAATACAGTGCAGAAGATCATATACGTCAGCTACAGCCTCCCAGGGGCCAAAAGATACATCCACTTCACAATGATGTTCAAACAGCTTTGTCTCACTTTCACTCCTTTCAAAACGTAAAGAATTGAAATGTGGGCATTCGTAGGGAGTGATGGGCATCTCTTCTTTGAAGACACAGACCTTCAATTTTGCAAACCTCGCTTTTCTTTGCATAGCTCTAAGCTTTGCTATTTCAATTATCCGTTCCAAATGATCTAAAAAAAAAAAAAAAAAGTTGAAAAAATAACAATGAAGCACCTAGTAAAAGAAAACAAATGCAATTATTTAATGTGAAACATACTATTTTAGTGTTTAACAAGTTATTCTTAACATAACATTAGCAGTAATGGGTAGCTGCATGTAGCTAGATATATAGTAATTAAATCAATTTTGGTTATCTTGTGACTTGCTGTCTTTACTATATGCCCAAATTTACTCAGTTGCCAGTCCTAACAGGACAAATGCAGAGGCAGAAAAACCTTCTAATTTAATAATAAGCCTTGCATGTTGTGGCCTAGATCTTGCTCCCTTTTAAGACAGCATAAAAATCCACATCCTTGAATGCCGCAGGAACAAATCTGACACGGAGACCTCAAAGATCTTAAGAGTATGAAAGGTACACAATAAACTTCTCAAATACAACAGAATTCATTCGAAAGCTGAAAGCAGACCTGAAAGCACCATGTATACTACTTGAATCACGCTAGGAGAAACAGTCAATACTACTTTGTTTATTTACCTTTGTAATATGGCATTAGGCCCAGGAAAGCTTGTCTAACTTTTTCTCCTTTAAGAGGCTGGATATCCTCTAGATTGTCTAGCAATGGTCCTATGGAATAATACTGTGCTTCCTTGTAAACTGACCTCACTCGCTCTCTTGGTGGAAGGTCACCAGATCGTAGAAAGTTAAGTATGTCTCTAAAAAAAGGGGAAAAATACTATTAAGGAACAAGTTTCCACCAGAACTGCTGCAGGTGGGAAAGGAGAGAAAACGCTAGATAGTTGTTATTTATTCTATTGAGATAGAAATCCTTATGTTTAGACAGCAACTGAAATAACTGTGAGTCATATTTCCAACATATGTTTTTAAAGGCATTTGCCACGTTCAAGTTTCCAAGTCATCATTTCACATTTTGCCCCTGTTAATGTCAAAACTCACTCAAAAACCCCCATCGTATTTTAAACATAAAGTTCAAGGTGGAGTAACCACCTAAAATACAAGAGGGGACAGTATTTCATGGGAAAGAGATTGTAGTCACTGAATTTCAAATTTAGGTCTATGACAAAATAACTGTCTATTTTCCTGGAGGATCAATACGCATGGACATTTTATCCCACACAGAACCAGGATTCTAGCTGAATGCAAGGTCTGTTTGCAAAGGAGGTGTTCTCTTTGCAGGATCAGGATCACGTACACTTGTAGTAGTAGTAGTGGTGGTAATAATATTAATAATAATAATAACAATAATAGTAATAGTTAGAGAGAGAGAACATTTCCTTGTAGTTCTGAAACAGTTAAGCGACCAGATTTTTAACAGGGAATGAAATCACTTTATAAGCATTAACAAACAAAACTATTATTGACCATATCAAATAAAACAAACATTACTGCAATCTTCATTAGAATGTCAACAAATACAGCACATGCTAACTTGGCTCTCTGTTCTAGCTATATTTTGCATTCAGATTGATAACATCACAAATGAATTAATTTTCCAACAAAGCAGCAGGGACTTCCAAATTGCCAAATGTAAAGAAACAATTATTTTCCAATAAAGACAGCGGCTTAATCTATTTCTGTCCCAGATTATAGTACAATCCAAGTGTGTTTTGAAAATAATTCAATCCTTCTCTGTTGAAGAAATTAAGGAAATGTCTACAAAGGAGAAACAACAAATATAAGTTAAACTGCAAAGTGTGCTTTGGGCGGACCTTAACCCAGGAACAATGCTTACCTTTTCTAGCAATCTCACAACACTTCAAAGAGATTATTAGTAAGATCATGGTTAGTTTAATTAAAAATAAAACAAAAGCTAAACACATAAGAGGGAATCCTGAGGGTGAAGGAATATGGCACTACCAGCAAAAATAGTTTCAAAAAAGTAATTCTTTGAGGCTTGTGCTTTTTTTACCAGTTACATTATATCCTGCTTAAACACTGAAAACATCATACTTTCAACAGTTTAAGAAACCTAGATGCATTCCTTCCATTCCCTCTTTATCATAAATACTATATCAATTAAAAAACAGTGTTGTACAAAAGAGCTTCCTATGAAAGCAATGTCAAATACATTCTTTTTTAAAACATAAAACCAACCTGATACCTTGAAAGGAGATACTCTAGGGGAGACAATGCACAAATTCAAAACATGACTTGTTTTTCTTTTCCCATTGTAAAACTTAAGACCCTAAGAATAAAATATATCATTTTTTAATTGCAGTATACTCTTCTCCTGAAGTGTTTTGAAGGTGTGGATGCCAGTCAGTCACATTTACCTCCTACAGGAATATGATTTAACCAGAAGGGAAAAAATTGTTAAAACTTATTTTTCTTTTAAAATAATTTTGTTCAGTAACAACTTTTAAAGTATAGTACTGAGGACACTGTACCTACCCAAAGTAGGTTCCATCTCTGTCAATAAAGTATCTGCCTTCAGCATCTGTTGGAATATAGTGTCTTCCACTGAACATAGCCGCCAACATTGTGTCCTCATAACGTCTCAGTGTTGACAGTCTTGTTGTAAAATACATGCCTCCTACGTTCAGCGGAACAACTTCTGGAAACTGCAAAAGCAATCACATCATCAGAAATGAGCCTCTAGTCCTTTGCAGACACGTTCAGGCCAAAAGGGTTACAACTTCTAGAAGACATAGCATACAACCTCTGCCACTGTGACATAACTTGGTCCGACAAATGCTTCTTTCCTGGCCTGTTGCCACAAGACAGTGAGGTTCAAGGGTTAACAACCTGAACACTTTGGCTGGCTTCTGGGTGTAATCGGTGAATGCTCTAACTTTATTTGGAAATCTGAAACAGCAGTAATCACTCAGCTTTAATACCAGATATTCATTAAAAGCACAAATGCCTCCTCTTGGCTGTTTTGGGGAAAGAAAATACGAAACAAAAAAACCTTCCTTCCCCGTTCCACACACACAAACACAAAAAAAGGGGAGGAAATCTCAGGCCAACCTTGGGACTTGCAGTCAGTTGCTACTCTACTGGTTCCTTTACACTACACTACACTGCACTACTATCCTGTGCACTGACAAAACAGTGATTCTGTATTTACATTAGGTTTACGGCAGGCCTAAAATCTTAGTATCACCTTGGGATGTCTGATCTTAGTATCACACCTTAAGATGCCTCGGTACCAGAACACCGCTTACTTGTATTTGTCAAATCCACACACGGATGGAAATTCTGAGTAATGCTCCCAAGCTACTGAAGTAAAATTCAAGACACTCAGTTTTATTCAATCATTCAGCTACTAATGGAAACTGAACTGGATATCCATAAATACTCCAGCAAAGAAATCCTGAATTCTTTGGCACCTGAGCAGTATGTGTACGTGCTACAATAACTGGACCTTATCAGATGAACAGTAGCAGAGGGCTCTTACCTGCTGAGGCAGCAGAGGTAGTGCTTGTCCTGCCTGGGTTGCAGTAGGAGTGGCTGGCTCTTGGAAATCATCCTCTGCATCTGAGCTCGACATGGCATCATCCGGGTTTCCACTCACTTTGTTCTGCCCCGTAACTACCACCATCCCTCTGGCTCTTGTAAGCAGGTCTGCTGGGTAGGCAGCCGTGGCAATGCTAAACGGGAAAACAAGACCCAAATTACTTAGGCACTCTCCCCACCAGCTGCAGAAGATCACGTGGCAGGCAAGGCACGTAACGCCCCGGCTTTACGCTGATAATTTACAATGGCATTGTTATTACTGGGAAATGAATCACACCAAGGATGACTATTGTGCTGAGAAACAAACTCGGAGAGGGCTGTCTCTGCAGGAATGCAGTTTTGCAGAGCTGTACCAAGGTCCAACAGTCACAGAGCCCCTGCCAGTGGCTGGGTAAGAGACGGGCGTCCATTGGCTGTGCGGTGCAGTGCGTGATTGGCTCCGCCACGCTTTTGCAGCAAAATGTCATTTGCTGGGTGAATTTGGGTGGCTGTTGTTCCACCCCATCCATCGCAATAGGCCATCTGCAGAAACGCGTCCTGAAATGCAGGCTCTCATTGGCCACACGCGCTGTGCAACACCCTGGACTCCTGCTCCCAACCAAGCTCCCGGTCTATCACCTTCAACTGCAAAAGCAGATCAGAGCCTGCTGCGCACAATGACAGGCACCGTAAGGGCTCTCTGCTCAGTTCTAGCGTTTCCTGTGAAATGAGAAAATTGCACTTTCTAACCAGACAGGGAAAACAGACGTTTTCCTGCCCACTGCATCACATCATAGCGTGCACAAACACACACATCTGATACGCAGGTATTTAACTCTGCATGTTTACTGATAATTATCAATTTCCTTTCCTGCACAGAAAAAAACTGCATAGCAACACCAGCTACAGTGCTTTCACAGTCCACCTTCAGCCAGAGGACGGGACAGACTAACAATAAACTGCATTATAAAAATAATAATTGAAAGAGCAGAATAGGAAAGACCAGAAACCCTGCTGCTCTCTTTACACTGCATTCTTATGTAAAAAGTACCTCTGTTCACAGGATTGCTGTAGTGTCTCCAGCAGCATCACAACATCCTAACAAAGAAATGAAACTACTAGAGGTTTTATTCAGCTCTCTAAGCCTGCAAGCTCCTTGTCTCACATCACTATAAATTACAAAAAGGGAAGGAATATTTGCACAAGCACATCTTGTACATTTATTTATTGACTAAATAAATGTTTCATAAAGGTTGCTTCCAATCAAAATCAACAAGCAGAAACGACATAAAATTTTAATAGCCATGATTAATTATTCTGCCTTACTAATTCTGCTAATACAATCATTATGCACATGGTCAGGCTATCTGTAGATCTTAGCTCTTAAAGGAAATGCTGCAAGTTCAAAATGAACCCAGAGAGAACTGGGATGCTCCTGGCCAACACAGACTCTTTAGAGAGCTAATCAGATCAAAACCTCCACACACTCTGAGAGCATACATAGCCTTCTTCCACCAAAATTCGAAGGTGAATTCTAGATGCTGTATAACACCCTAATAAACCTAGAGAAGTAGGTACCATGAAGTTTCAAAAATTTCTTTCTTAAACTGCAGCTTGTTAAGAGGTTTGTCTTCGCTCAAGATAGGTATTTAATTTCTCTTCTCTTTCACTTCATAATCATTTTTCCACCATAGTACAATGCATAGGCAGATAAATAAGGATGGAAGGGCTTCTCAAGGTCCACACCCTATTAACCATTTTAATATTTGTCCTGAAACAACATCTATTTTGACATCATCAATTATCAAAACAAGTCAACTATGCCTCAGAGATAAAGAACATATACAACATAAATGAAAGATTATTTTGGTAGGGACTCCTTTAAGGAGGTAAACAAATTATCATCAAGAAGAAGCTTGTAGAAGCTTAATTTATCAGGTGTATAGTCAAAATTGCATGTGAGGTTGTATTTACTGTCAATGTATTATTTATAATGCTGTTACTTGAAACCAGTGCTTTGAGTGCTGTATTTCCAGTTCTCTTAAGACTACTCAAAAGAACTCAAGACTGACCAAAAATGTGATCTTTAATTGTCCACATTTTTCAAGGCTGTCCACAGCTTTCATGTAAATGGAGTATACTCTGAATAAACAAAATTCAGCTCCATTAAGCATATCAGATTCACACAGAATGTGTTTTGGGTAAGTTCATCCATTTGGCACTGTACCAAAAAGGCCCTCTTTCCCAAAAGTAGTAGAGGTTTGAGGAAAAGGAAATTCTTCTTCCTCTTTCATAATCTTCCTTCAATGTGACACCAGGGTTTAAGAAAAAACATGAGAGAGGATAGGTTGATTATGTTACACTCACGAATTATAAGCTGCTTTTCTATTGGAACGTTCACACGAAGCGATCTCCTAAATAGTGAGGTTTAGCATACAACATCTCAGCCCATAATTAGTCCAGGATTTCAAGAATAAGATTCGTGGCAGTAAAATGAAAAGTTTGATCACTGACAAGTTTAACCTGTTTTTTGACGTTCATTAAAAGGTAACAGAAGTTCCTCTCTAGGTTTGCTTCACTTCCTGTTCATCCACAGACACGGAGTAGTAAAACTGCAGGATGCTGACTGGAACAGAGAGCCTTCCTAAAAGAAAAACATAAGCTAATCACTGGCCAGTTTTCTGACATACAATCTTCTGCATTTTAGTTCTCTCCATTTCATGGGGAATATGCATCCATCTGAATATCCTTGCAACTTAAAGCATGTGCAATAATTATTATTATCAATGCACAAAAATACTTCTCTATTAAATCTCATTGAAGTTACAGGGTTTGTTTTGTTTATTTAAACCAAGTAAACGCATCCATTTCATTTTCAAATATGTCTCGGGCCAGAGCAACACATAATTAATGAGAAAACATCACCAATAATCAAAATTATTTCTAAATAAAATATTTAATCGAACCATACATCAGCATCATCCAACTCTACCAGAAATACCTCCTTCCAGTTTACAAGCTACCTGTCATTTAAATGGCAGAGATTACTTCCCGGAGCTTTGTTATCAACAGTTCAGATACTGTCTCACATACACACACCAAAGAAAGCTTACTAAATGAACTGGACCTGCAAGTTTTGCTTCATTCCCTAGCGGATGATAGCAACCCTAGAGCTGTATCAAGTTTTACCTGATGCTAAGATTTCAAAATGCCTTTCAAGGTCCTGCTGTTCCCTCAACTTCTTTTTGTTTTGTTAGGAAAATTTTCTTCTGAGGTTACACTGGTGTCGGTAAAGTTACATATGTATAAAAAAGAGACATAATGATTACACGGTCAAAGTCTTTATCATTAAGGTGCTGATGTATGAATCCAGCACAGGAGACCTACATAAACTGCTATTTGAAGACAACTGATCAGAACGTGCTTATTTTGGGGAGATACCAATGAGATTGTTAGGCTCTCCCTTTTTCAAGAGAAATTGGGTCCCTGTGAGGATGCAGCATGAGATGTGACTTAGCAGTATCTCCGTAGCATTCTTCAACAGACTCAGGTGATCAAAGGCTTGTGTGAACAAAGCAGGAAAAGACGGGACATCCAGTTAAGTGTAATGAATCTGTGTCAGAATAGCAAAGAAACATCCTGAAAAAGGGCAGGGACCCCTGGGCTGCTGTAAACTGTATTATATATCTGACTCTAAAATACTGGACCTACTCGGCCTCTCTAGTCGTCAGCAAAAGCCAACACAGAGTATGACGAAGGGATACTGTAATTTAACTTTTGCAACAGAGAGCAAAGACACGCCGTAAGGGAGGATACGATGGGGAACCTCATCACCACAGTCACCTTCTTGGGTAGGCGCAGGGCAGCGGGGAGGCCGCACCAGCGGGTAAAGGCCGCCCGCTCTGTACCGGCTGGCACCAACAACCAGTTTCTTAACACAGAATTTCACAGCACGGACAAGCTTTTACGAGCTTGAAGCAGCTCTCCGGTTTCACCACCGTGAGGCGCGGAGGCATCATCCCGTCCGTGGACGGGGCAGCACAGGCCCAAGCGAGCTCAGAACCGGAGCCCGACGCGTGGGTAAGTCAGTCTGGCAAATTAAATATTAATCAGCCAGCGAACTATTAACTGTCTCCTAGCACCTTGCTAGGTCCTTCTGAACACCCTAAACGCTAACGGAGTTCACCAGAAGGGTCCCCCCCCGCGGGAGTTGTGGCGGGCGCAGGCCGGGGTCCTGCCGGGCCACCGGCGGCCGCTGCCAACTGCCCTTC
>VZSZ01010821.1:481624-514063 GCA_013398815.1 Ibidorhyncha struthersii
GCCTTAGTTTGGGTTTTTTTTCCTCATTTCTGCGCATCTATGAGGGGAAACGTGCCGTAATTCATCGATTAATTGCCGCTCCGTTAGTGAAACGCTTGCGGCGGCACCTGGCTGCCCCTCCAGCGGGGCAGGCAGAAAGCGAAGGGCAGCACCGCCCGCTGCCGGCACCAGGGGATGCTGCGGGGCTGCTTTTGGCAACAACGGTGTTTTCCTGTCGGGTAAGGATTTGGTAAATCTGTACCAAACTGTAAAAGGAACATTTCTGTAAGGTACTTACACGCCGTTGGTTCACTGTTGGTTTTACAAATACACGTTAACCTCAAAAGGGAGTTGTGGCAACAAAAGAAACGGGAAACCCAAAACTTTCAAATACTAAGAGGCAGAATCTGTAGAAACACAAGTACTTTGGAAAGAAAGGATTTCTTCTCTTTAAAAAAAGAGAGATTGCTTCTTCTTTTCTTTTGGAAGAATGGATTTCTTCTCTTAAAGCCGGTGGAGCAGGCTGAGGCCACCTTCAGTATGTCAAGAGCCACTGAAGGGACAGAAAACGAGACAGAACGATCCCCAAACCACCCTTACTTGAATAATGATCTTCCACTGACTGGCAGATGCTCAGAGCTTAGGATACAAGTTTCCCAGCAGGGTTTTCAGAAGGGGTTTCAGCCCAGCAGCACCTGTCTGAACACAACTGCTTTTGAGGAACAAATTCAGTAGGCTAAAAATTACCTACTTTTTCCTGCAGTACACAAATCTCATGTTACTCCTTTATGCCTCTCAGTAGGATACTCTGATTTACTTTTTTCCTCATCACCCAGCTATTTAAAAGCAAACAAAAGGCATTAAATTGCAGACCTTAAAAAGAGATCCAAACCCAGGACATTAGATCATGTCTTCCATCTGGGTAATACATCAATATCTTGAATTATTTAAATCTTAACTGAGGGAAATGCATTAATAAAAAAAAATCACATTTAAAGCATTTATTTTGAAAAATAAAATACAAAAGATCATTGAATTGTAATTGTACATGTCATTTATCAACTTTTTTTTAAATAAAAGATATTTAACAATTTCCACATGTGAATAAAACAGACTACCGTTCCACCAAAAAAAATCTTTTAGGACAAGCACAGACCACTCTTATGAAGGTTTCATACATTTAAAACCAAACTGCTACAGGAAGAAAAAAAAAAAAAAAAAAAAAGAAAACCAGTCTTTGAAGGTGGAGTTTTGTAATGAAGACAGAATAGCAATTTTGGAAACAGGCATTGCTTCGCATTTTTTAAAACCTTAAAAAAAAAAAAGTAGTTGTAATACGGTTCTACATTAACATCAGTGATTTTTTTTTGTTTTTAACAGGTTTACATGCGCTCACAACAGCAAAGTTTTGAACAAAAACAGTACGAAAGACATGGGGGAGAAAATTCTGAAAAAAAGCAGGCCATGAGCAGTACACCTCACTGATCTCAGTGGCACAGTCCTTGTACGACCATTTCCATCAAAAAGGCAGCAGTCTCTTTTCTAAAGAAAAAGAAAAATAAAGTTATGTTTGAGCTTTCAATGCAATATTCTGTTTTTAGCCTTGACAACATTTTGCAATTACAAATAATGCATAATTAAGATTAATCACTTATCTCAGTAGGTGAAAAGTCACTGCCAAGACTAACCACAGCCACTAAAAACTTCCCTGTATGGAATGTGGCTGCCTTGTCTGTCGTTTAGAGTTACTTCTTGGAGCACACTTAGATGTTAAAAAAAAAAAAATAAAAAAAAAAAATAGCTATCTGAATTTCCACTTACATTCAAAATACTTGTGGAAGTGGGCTGCGTTCACATGCTGAAAGTCTCTTTAATGACAGTGTACCAGTGGTAGTTACTGCTGGGAAGTTAATTTGGTTTCTGAGAAACTGGACAGCAGCTTTAGATACAAATATTGGAGTTTTACATAGATTTTTCAAAGAGCCAAGTGGCAAAATGAAATAGATGTTTTAGTCATTTTAACATTGATTTCATGAAAAGATGATGGTTTCTCTATTGATTTCAGAATGAAGGCCTGCAATTAATCTTTTGAAAACTTTTATATCCATTATTTCAAATTGGTATGATGCTTTTGGCTATATTTAGGGCCATAGAGTGTGCTGTATTTATGGCCACCATAATAAATACCTCTGCTGGGTATCTTTGTGTGGCACGTTGCTTTTGGCTGTATTTAAACTGGATGCACTTTGCCATTTTTTGTTGTCAAGCTACAGAATTTGATAACACAGTTGTCAAGTAAAAATCCTGGAATAAGACAGTAAATCTTGCACCATTCATTCGTTAACTAGTCTGGAATTTACTGAGGTCCCTGCACAATCTTGCCGTTGTTAATTCAACAACTAAAATGCAGCTTATTGAAAATACTGGCTATGCAACATATTAAAAGCAACTGATGCAAATCAGCTCATCTTTAGCAGTTTCCTCTATCTAGAACGGGCAATTGATTTAAAAAACAAAAGACAAAGATGATTAAGAGTCAACTTTAAAAAAGTTTCACTATTTTGTTAAAAGGGGGACCTAAATCTGTTGTGAAAGTACGCCGTAGGACTGAAAGACACACAGATACTAAAATGAACAAGAACCTCTGCTACAGAATGCCTGGCCGAGTAGTGGTATGGTTTTATGTTCTCCTTTCAATGCCAAGCTCTAAAATTGTGCTGACAATACAATAACACAGCAAATACTGCACACTGCCATGAGCCATGTAGAGCTGCACTGTGATTCTTAAAGCACATGAACTACACTTTTGTAGCTCTCACCACTAGCGCTTACCTCAACGTGATTTTTACCGATTCTGAATCAAGATTCATATCTTCATATTTTTATTACCCAGAATCTTACATGGAGTTACATAAATTAAAAAAAAAAACAACCACACCTTAACTAAATCAAGAAGAACAAATGCGCAGGGCTGCATGCTATTTTATTACCTTCTGTGCAAGAGATATCCATTGTATCTTCTATTCCATAGGTTCAGTCTGTCAAGTAAATAATTAAAATGAAATTAGCTATTTTACATTAGAGGAAAAAAAATATCATTATGAGCACCAGGGTTTGCACTCGAAGCCACCTAGCTGTTTAGTTACATTATGTTAATTTTATCTTTAGTATAACACTAAAGGAGAACACTATCAGCATCAATTTCAACTCCAGCATCAGTTTTTATGGTTTAAGGAATATTCTCTTACTATTTCACAAAACTTAGTTTTGCTTTTTAGATTATCTTTCTTTACTTTGGATAAGTCTGCTCAGAGTTTGGTACGTACCCTAATCATACCATGCTAACTGTATAAATCCACCTCCTGAAATTTAGCAGAGTCCCATTGGAAACCTCCCTATCATATGGATTGAAAGAGGACATTTACTAGAGATAGCGGACCAAGTTCTTTTGATGTATCACAAAATAACTGGAATATACAAACAGCGTGATTTAACTAACAGATACTGCAGGCAGATGAAGGATCATTTATTAGATACTGTAGGCAGATCAGGGATCATTTATTTTGCTAGCACACTATCTATACACAGTGTGCTGAACTTTAAAGACAGCTCATCTCCCTGCATTTTCCAGAAATCCTTATCAGCAATATTTAATCTTCCGTTCTGACACTATGCCTGCAGCCACGTATCCTGCAACTTTATCTGTAAGGTTGTAGATAATCTTCAAATAACCACAATAATTGCATTTGAAAGCATCAGAAATAACTACAGCACACTTTCTCAGTACAGTTTGCTGACAGTAACTTTTAAGCAGCACACATTTAAATAGTTGTCTTGCCGCTAAGCTGCATCGACATTTTGGCCAGCAGTTGAGAGTGGACAATGCTGTGAGCAACAGCACACGTAGCTGCGTGATGCCAGGTTCTTAATGGTTTTCTATGAGCTGAGCACAACTTGCAAAGCACGAGCACTAACTGTTCAAAGGGTGAGAGCAGGCAAACATCCAGTAAGAGAGCAAAGCCCACATTAGAGATCACAAAGATTTATCAGAAAGATTTGGTGTCCACAGCAAAAGGTTATATTCTGGAAACATGGAACAGACACTACAGCTATTCGACTTTACTGATCCGCGTTCATTTTATCTTGCCACGAGACTTCCTTTCTACTGTCTTCTTTGGCTGGAACAAAAGAAACCAATTTTCCTTTTTAATCAATTAATTTTCGTTTGAATGAACGGAGTAAGTCAAAGTGATTTGTTTGCATGGTAGATTCTCCTGTGGATTCTTCCATCTCTACCTCTAACAAAAGTCACAAAGAGTCCTTTCCTATTATTTGGGATCCAAAGTCAAGAAAGCTTGTGCCCATTAGTTGCTTTGTTTTTTTTTTTTTCTTTTAGAAGTAAAGACATTGCAAATTATTTTACTTTTGATAGGCTACTTATACTTACACTCTAAATAAACATCTGGGATGGGAAATGGAGTAGAAATGTAAAGTAAAACAAGCGGAGACGCACAATTCTGGAGGCAGAGTGTCCCTAAAAATGCTTTCTGTCCCAATTCTGCAATGCTATACTCCTGTATACGCAGAATTGAAAAAAAACAGATCTTTTTCTACTTAGCTTTACTTGAACACACCCTGAGACAGTAACAGTGATGAGCCACTTCCTGTTTTTCTATCAAAGCACAATGTAGAGAGCACTTTACACAGCATTTAGATGTTTACCAGCAATTATACAGACTACAAAACCTGGTATTTTTACGATCCTAATTGAGCAGCTCTTACCCAAGAAAAGAAAACCAACTGCTACATGTTCTGCTTATTTCATATGAAATATTTCATTTAAGCAATAAAATACAAATATTTGTTATTTCTCTGATAAAGATGAATTAAATGATTTGCTCCTTGTCTAGAACGTCTGCTCTGATTTTTCATGGCTGGATCAGTACAGCTTAAATCTGCAAGGCTATGGAAGGGAGAATTAATTTCACTATACACTGAAGAGGAAAAGAAAAAACAAACCCAAACAACCCACACGTAGACAGAAGTCCTTCAAGCTACTCCAGAAGTAGCTTGGGAGCACTCCAACAGGCAGCTCCATGGAACAAGTCCCTCTTGTCTGCTCTGTCACCTCCAGGAGACAGAGCAGAGCTGCCCAGCAGCAAGGGATGCCATCTTCTAAACTGAACTCCCGTGTCCCTAAGCGGGCTAGTGGTTACAGCCCCAAACCTTTCCATCACATCTCCATGAGGAAAGGGCATGCAGTTGGAAGCACACCTCCCCACCCTGAGCTGGGGGAAGGTATTAAGAGACCCTGCAGTTTGAGGGAGCTCCATGATAAGGATTCTGCTTTTTCAACCGAACCGCTGCTGCAAAGGTTAGGTCCCTTAGGTAGCTGATGACAATTAACAGCATTTGAAGGGTACTAGATTATGAATGCTCAATAAAATCTGAAATTCAATAGCTCACTTGATTATTAAATCAACACACCACCACTATCCACTGCTGAACTGGATTTGTTTGTTTTGTCTGATATTTCTTTTTTAAAATCTCCCATGAAATATCTCTGCTCTCTCTACTATACTGGCTTTAAACTTTTCCTTATGCAAGGAAAGATAAAGCTTCTCCACAAATAACAAACTGTGCAGTTTGGGCTACACAAAAGAGAGTCAAACTTTGAGTTTCACAGCAATATTCAGCCAGCTCAGGTTTACGAGCACCATACTGTTAACACTGGCGTTACACAGACACCAAAGAGCCTCGGGACTGCTGAGTGCAAGAGCACGGCAGATTCAATCTCATGGACAAGCTGTTCTCCTACATTCTCTCGTCAGCTATTCTACGATCACACAGAATCAAATTTATGAAGAAGGGGTTTATAAAGACTGGTTGCATACTGACTTGCTGCTACATGCGCAAAAAGGAAACTAATCCAATACTGTACCTGTGGCACTTCCTTAAGAAAGTCGGGAAGCTGAAATTCACCTTTATAGACCTGCAAAAACAAAAACCAATATACTACTCAAAGGCGGCATTAACTACTGTTTGAAATGCTNTTATTAACATCCAGTAATGCTAAACCACATCTAACTAAACTGAGCGCAATCTATTTGTAAAAGCAAGTTTTATTAACGAGGCTTGGCTGTCTGAAGTAGTTCTACAGCTGTACGCTCAGTCCCAGGCTTGCTCTGCACCCAACACTGACCTTGTTTGTGTTAAAATGGTAAACACTCATAATGCATTTCAAGCTGGCTTGAATTATTATTTAAGTCCTGTGTAATCCATTCACTATGCTTTTAGAAAAAGATTTTTACCAGGATAATTAAATACAGTAGGAGCGAGTTGCTACAATACATACTTTTTTGAAATTTATCTATAACAAATCTGTTGCTTCACATTTTAGCACCTTCAATAAATTAAGTTCCCTTTGGGCTTAATTACAATTCACAATTAGAAGATTCTCTATTTAAAGTGTTTCAAAAGAGCTATCTGTCAGAACTGATATATCAGCCAGGAAACATTCCGTTCTCAAACATTTATATTTTACAGTTAAGAAACTTGACAAATGTCACATAACACAACATTTTCTGATGTGCCACAGTACTCATTACATACAAAATATATATAATTCACACAGAAGTATCACACTTGAACAACTGATCCCATCTTACTATGCTGTCAAAGGAAAGTTCTGTTAGTTTTGAGTTAGTTCATCGAGACCATGTGACTACGAAGTGTGAAAACGCTAACAACTTAGGTTTCAATGGCGTTAAAATGGTCAACACAAGGAGCATCAGGATCTCCTTCTACCCTATTTTACACATATCTACCTCTTTATTCTACATATCCAGCTGGCGTGATTTTCAGGTAACAGGAAAGTTTGTACATTTGCTTTAATCCTTAAAGCTACACAGCTCCCATTACAATAGGTACAGATACATTACTAGCAATTTTCCTCACGTAGTCTATGTCAGACCTGGAGTCACTTAGCAAACATACTGCCCGAGATCAGACACCCAACTCCTTCCCCCACAGGCTGTAACCACACATCTAAAATTGCCAGCTCCTGGAGGGAGAACACAGGGTGGGATAAGGCTTAAGATCTCCTTTATTATTTTCATACCATTTAGTCATTAATTTGCCTTTCAGCTACAGAAATGTTAGAAAAAAAAAAAGTCAGTGGGATAATCCTTTCCTGTTTGGGCTAGATGATCATTATAAGTCCCTTCCAACTAGAACAGTCTATTCTATACTAATAGCAGTATAGACTGAATAGCTTCATATACGAGTATGGCAGAGCTTTGATTACTAATAGGGCTGTCACAAAGCTACAGTCAGCAACTTTTATGATGATGAATTTCTACAACAACTGTAGCCTCATTACCAGCCTGGCTTCATGAGAATTTGTCATTACCACATTTTCCAATCTTTTAGAGCATAATATTAATTCTGAAACAACGCTGTTTGGAGAAAGAGCAAGCAATAAATATCCTCAAACATACCAACAGCCACACCAAACAAGTGTTTCCACTATCTGCCAATTAGGAAATAAATTGGCAACGTATTGTCTTCTCTCTAGAGAGGCTTCTTAAAAGCCTTTTGCTTCTGAGATTAAACCAGAATACGTTCCAAAGGGTGAAAAGTAAAGGTTCTGGGGTTTGGGTTTTTTTTTTTCCCCAAAAAGAAATATACTTGGCGTTTTACCATCCTCTCTACTGAATCGAAAAGACCAAACACCCTAATGTCACGAGTTCTTTGTAGTCTTGTGTAGCTGTAATCATATAAAAATCAAATGCCACAAACCTACTTAGAAGAATTCTATAAAGCCATAAAATGGAAATGGGTCTAATTTAAAGCCTCGCTCAGAGCTGCACTGCCTGGTTTGCAAACTGCGTCAAAGGAAGAAGATTCAGGAAGTCAAGGGATGCTCATTAACAATATCCATTTTCTCTGCTTTCCTATGAATAGATGACCAGAATACAGAGACGTACTCATTTTGTCAATACACTGCAGTGGGCTAGGACTGCAGCTGAGTCAGCTCAGAATTTCCTGCCCATAAGACGCCTCACCCCACAACAGCCCCGCAGCATTAAACCGTGACTCATGTGGAACGGACTTTGGAGCTGGCAGTTCTCATCGCTCTTTATCACTAGGCTAAACATATCCAAACAACAAGGCTTCACTAAGTCCCAACACGAGAGCGGGAATTATTATACACATACATCGCAGTACTCTGTTCCTTCTGATATTCCATCTTTTAGGTAGAATTGAAAGGCTGATTCAGAATGATAGACACAGCTCTCATTTATATTCAGCCAGGGGGTACTGTCATTTCCATGGAAACCTTAATGAAAGCCACACTGGTCAAAAATCCAGTGTGTGGCTTACTGGAGCCTATAAAAATATAAAAAAAACCCTATAAATATTTATAAATGAAGGAGAGTATTTCATATTTTCAGCTTTTAACCAAGCCATTAAAATGCAGGCTGTGTTCTAGAGAGCAGAAATGGAAGTTACAAGTCAACAATATTATCACATCAAAAAATGCGACAGAACAACCTAGGCAAGGTTCACAAGAAAAAACAGTATCTTTTATTAGACTCGTGCTGACATTGGAAGAAACAGACAGGTTTCACCTTTTCTGGCAAACCACTACAGTCATTATCTGGGAATTCTTAAAACCAGTTAATACTGATGATGACAGTACATTGTGACTGATTCAGAACCAGAGTAACCAAAACCACGTTTGTCTCCAAAAGCCTCCTTTCCTTCTGCAGTTATGACCTGGTCTAATTTTTATATTCTATATCTGTATATATGTCTGCTCTGAAAGCTTTCCCATTGTAATGTCCTCTGTAGGAACAGCATTTACTCCTAATAAGCATCCAATAGTGGATAGTCAAGGGTATTCATCCATCAGCAATATTAAGAGAAATAATAACACTAATGTCAGCCTGGAAAGATAAGAAAATGTTTCAGGGGCATTTGATATTATATTCACATGAATATCACAATTTACAAAGGCAAACCTAACCAGTGACAGGCCCAAGAAGATTAGTTTTAACACACAAGCATGCCTACTTTTGGTTCAGAACTGACATTATCTAGAACGCTGGTTTTGTCAAGATTGAGACTGCATAGAAACTGGTTTAAAGTAGTTCCAAAAACAGTAAGTGGTCCCTTTTGAATCCAAACCCAGGGATCAACTGCAATCCAGAAATTTTAAGAACAATGACTCCATCTGCAGCCAAAGAAATTAAGAGGTTTCAGATTCAAAATTCTTTTCTGACCAATTTCTAAGTCTAAAACACATTATTCAGAGTGGCAGAAGCAGGACATTGGAATGATTTCCAGTCTAAGCAAGAATTCAGAAAAATTGAGCAGAAATGGTGTTTACCATTTCTAAGGGAATTATTTTGCAAGTCCTAATGGATTTTCAAGGGCGGGGGCGGGGGGTGGGGGGGTGGAATCTGAAGTCTGTGTTGGTTTGTTCTTCAGTGTTGGCAGTATTCAAGCTGTTCTATTAAAAAAACAAAACCACATTCTTATAGCCAAACTACACGTGTATTATACTCAAAAAGAGATCAGAAAACAAGTTTCACATCCAGTTGTCAGAGAAAACCCTTAGAAATACACAAGGAAAACTTAAGAACAGAAGTGTAACTCAGAAGTGTAACCTGTAATTCATCTTTATCAAAGATTAAAGCACTCCTTTTCACCCACTTTCAAGCCTGGTTTAGAAAGAGTCATATTATATTTGGTCAGTTCCAGTACACAGAGATAATGGGTCCTTTTGTCTAAAAGTTAGCCTGCAATTAAGTGTACTTGGGCTTGGCAGATTTTCAAAACATCAAAGTTGCAGAGTACAAGGCTATCGATGTTTCATTGTCAAAGGGAAAAAAAAAAAAAAAAAAAGGAACAGTGGTGAAAACAGAACAGAGCCCCTTTCTAGAAACAATCCTTTATTGCACAGCACATGGAGGTGCCCTCATCTTGCTCTTTCAGACTTTTCTTAACTTTTAAGGTAGCTTACAAGGCTTACACAATTCTTCACCTCTTTGTTGGAACTGCCAAGAAAGAGGACATCTGAGATCTAAATATTTACCCAGTAGAAACAACAGAGAGAGCAAGATTTTAGACAGGCCTATGAATCTCTGCCAAAAAGCAGTTTGCAACCATACCCCATTTTGTATTTTGTTTGTTAATAACTCTGTACACCTTACTAATCATACATATGCATAGTTGGTTTAAAACAAACAAAAGACTATATCAGCACATCTGGAGAAAAGCAATGCAGTTGGGAATCCACATGCTGGAAGAAACACCCACTAAAGAGGGTATTAAACAAATTTAAAGGACACTGAGAAAGTCTGTGCTGTTGGTGGTCACAGGACAGAGGAAATAAAACCCCCAATTTTTGTCTTAAATATCAGAGAAAATGCCCACAAAGCCAAATGCCTTTATGCTTAAGTTAACCAGCATAAAGAGAGATGCATGGCCTTGAGCAGCCTGTCATTTCAGCACGTCTCCACTGTTACACATCTTTGACAGCAGAAGTAATTATTCTCATGCATTAGTATAAATATACTTCGCACTCTTTATCATAGATTGTTTCTGTCTTTAAAACCTCAAATACAAAATCTTGAAATCATGATTGTCATGGACATCTCAGCTCTCAACAGCAGGAGACATTTCCCCACAATTTAAAACAGGCATGAAACAGGAGTTAATAGAACTCTGATTTTTCCTTTAGATGTTACTGCAGAAAATACCATCAACAGAAAATAAAACAGAGACAGATAACAGCTTTCGGATGTGATTAGAGAAACCACACATATTTAAACAGTCATGATGAAAACCATAGCTTTTTCTATGGAGTTCTGTACACTTCTGTGTCTCGATCTCTCCAGGGCAAAGAACATAACTTCATGAAGAAGTTAAAAGAAGTGACTGGAATACGTATTCCAAGCATATAAATTCATTTAGTGGGAAGTACGTGCCAAAGAAAATCTGATATAATATGTTACAGATGTGAGAGGAAACCACTTAGCCAATCATAACAATAAGCCAGTTTCTACTGGGCATAAGTCAAGAGTGTTACAGTTATGAGCTGTTCTCCACTTGTGGTATATTCTGTTTAACTGCTGACATACACTTTTACACAAACTCACAGTATTGATAAGGTCATACCAGACACTCTTCTAACGTGGATTGATTGTACTTTTCCAATTCCATTATATCATGATTGGGCTACCAGTTCACATAGCTTAATTATTTGCATTTTCTATATCATTTGCAGATGAAAACTCCTTTTAGTTAGAACATGATATTGTTCTCTATGTTCAGGATGTAAAATTTGTTAAAATTCTCAGGGGGAAGAAAAGTAGTCAGTTATGTATCTATAAGGAAAGGACCCTTGAAATCATGATAATAAAGAGAACAGACCAGCAGACTTACAAGAAAAACACAAGATAACACAATTCTGCGGTCACTGAGTAACTAAAGGTTGCCTCTTGAGGAGGTCACATGTAGAGAGATCTGCTGAGTAGCGGAGCACTATTCGGACCTTGTTCTCTCTGCTCTGCATTCTTTAACCAAGACAAGATAAAGTGTCATAAAAGATAACTTTGTCAGGCCTAACATAAAATAGAAAAACAAAAATTAATGGCTTTGTTACTGAAAACAGAGAAATCTGTTATACTCATGTTAGATTTGTATTTCACCAGTGCAGATACTATCAGAGATGTCTTATTTCATAACACCACGTAGCACTCAGAGACCAACGTAAGAAGATATGAAGCTAGCTTCACACTCTGTTACCTCCTAAAACAAAACCAGAACTAAGATGACAAACAGTGTATAAACACTTCTCTCATTTTTTTGTACTGTATTACAGGAGCACGGAAAACCAACCTAACCATTTTGGTGTCCCAGGCAGGTAACATGAAAGTGAAAAATGCAAATTTAGCAGAGAGCATTGTTTTCCTTGTATTACCTATAAGCATATAGAAATTCTAATTCAAGCACTGCACTTTAGCTGGCGAGAATCATCATTTTGTTTCCAGACTGAAGAAAAAAAAAATATTTGACCTGTACATATGGCAAGTCACCGACAGGGGGACAAGAAAAGGAGAAAAAGAGTAAAAAAGAAAAATAAGAACAGGGCTTAACTTCTTAGACAGTGTAGGGGAAGCTAATATTTTGCACCATACTAGCCATTCCTTTCCATTTTTTCTCCAGTACTAGCCCTTTCCTTAGGCACCCTTACATTGCTGGTTCTTACCTTCAGGACTAACAGCAGCAGCTTTGAAATTGCTGAACAGTATTTTCACTGTTATGTCTAATTTGTAGTCTTTTCCAAGAAGTGAAGATTTTGCTCAGTGGAGTATAAATGCAGTTCTAGAAGCAGCATTTAAGCACATTTTAGAACAGAGCATTGTGCAGTTTGAAGTTTGGAATATTTTTAAATTATCTTCTACAACCGGGCAATACACAGACTTCTAATCATAAAATACTGACCCGTCTGCATTCAAAAGAGGCTTTTTAGCAATGTTTTGCATCCTGACCAATGTTCATATTTTCATTCCACTTATTTTTATGATTTTGTATGGACAGTATAAAAATGCTTTCAATCATACAAAACAAGAATTCTCTGTAACAACAAGAATTGATTTGTTTGTTTTTTAGTGCATCTGATAGCAATGAACTAGATGACACAGTGTTGTTCCATCTTTAGGTGGAGCCAGAATCTCCCCTGCCAGTAATTTCATTGGTGTTGGGCTTCCACCCTGTTGTTGCAACTTCCACAATCAATTTAAGCCAGCATTACATAAGCCCCAGAAAACTGAAAAACTCCCCCCCTCAAAACCACACCAAAAAAAAAAAAAAATCCATCCTTTCCACTTACTACTGCTTTCTGTTTGCCAGACAGCACTTCATCTGAAGTGCTAGCTCATGCCATTTTAAGTGGACTGAGAAACTACAACAGTATCAGAGTAGCAAGTGTCAGATAATTCAACATTATTTCAAGTTTGTCACTCTACAGTTCTGCTTTAGTTGCCTAAACTTTATAGGTTTTCAATGAATAAAATTCAAGTTCTGTGTTATGTTTAAAGTTCTCAGAGACCACAAATAGAAATAACTTCCAAACACAAAGTGAAGCAATAAACAGTTACATGCAAGATTTATATATATTCTTATCATGTACTGAAAACTAACTTAGGAAGGATTTTATTTGGACAGCTTCACTTCCAACAATATACCCAGTACAAAACTCTGTAAAAGACTATCCCAGGTGAAGGAATTTAAGAAGAGAGCAAGAACAAAAGCAGGGCTACAGTAATTTACAACAAATTCACCAGCTAAGAGTATGCAATAACACACTTAACTTGCCAGGTACCAGTTCCTAAAGGCTGGAAAAATTTAGATCAAGATAGTTTTTTTGTTTGTTTGTTTTGTTTTTTTTTTTTTTTTTTTTTTTTAAATGTCCTCTTCTCCAAGCTGCAGCAGCAAGAAAGAAATTAGCATAGGTTTATGGAAGGGACAAGGAAACCCACATAGCAGCATATGCTATCCCTGATGGGCAAAACTAACATCACAGTTCCCTCTCTCTCCCCGTCTCTCCTTCCCTCCCCAAGCTACTTTTCCAAAACACCTTAAAGTGTTTTGAAATATCCATCCCCCATCTCCAAATAAAAACAAAATCAAGCTCTGGGGAAAACAAAACAAGGCATTTTTCAAAAGTGAGTCAGCTCCCACTGATCACCAACCAGCACATTAGTTGTTTCAAAACTTACTTGGTTTAAGGCCAAGCCCAGTGGCCAGCACTTTAGCAACTTACTATGCAAGACACACGATGGCCAGGAAGCCTGGCGCTTCTGGGGGGAGATGAGCCTGCTGCCCTAAGAATTAGGGAACCCAAGCGGCAAACTGGTCTGGGAGTTGGGAAGCCTTAAACCTTGAAACCCTAGGAAGTCAGGACATTGACGTTTCCGTAGTCACAGAGAAAGAGAGAGGACCCAACGGCCTGAGCAGGGAATTGCTGGGAACCAGCCGGGAGGAAACAAAGCAAAGTGACTGGGGAAGAATTCAAGCTGTCCAAATACAAACCCGAACACTGATTTGAGCCATCGTTTAAATGGCTCCTTGGGGTACGACATTTTGAAAGCCTAATGTTTCTCCATTTTTGAAAGGAATATTGTAAACTTTGAAGATTAGCCATCTTTAATCCTTTTGCTTTTTGGTATTTCAGTCTTAATTCAGGACATCTCCCTCATTTTACCTATACAAACCATAGACACAAAAGTAATTTTGTTAAAAAACAAGTGACTAGGAGAATATATACTGGGTACTACATAAGTAACAAAATTGAAATGCTATCTTGGGCTCTAAGTAAAACTATTAAATTAAAATAGCAGTCAAAATATTAACAAATGTTCCATATGCTTGCAATATTTGAATCAACTATAACAGTAACCTCCAGTTTTTCACAGCTGCATTTAACATTAGTAAATAAACTAATTATGCTTCAAAGCAAACTTGTGAAAAAGTCTCAATACACTTTAGCCTTTTAAGTTAGGCTTTAATTTTTTTAAAAAAATGTATGCTTGTGGCTTTGTTACCTGAATTTCTCTCTTGCATTTTGAACTGAAATAGACTTCAAGCAGCCACCCAACAGTAAGCAACTGAAATCCATACAATTTTTACAACTCGGACTGAGCTTGACACACCCAGGTAGAGGCCTCAGAAAGGTGACCATACTGTAAAAAACTTATTTAGATTGTATCAGTAAGAGATAGCCAACCTTAAATTATTGCACTACAATACAAATTTGGATCCGAGTCACTGTTTTATAGTATGTATGGTTAGGTGCATGAGGATTTTGTTTTCAAGGCTGAGTGAAGCAGTATTGAACACTTATTTTTCTTTTAAAGGGGTTGAATTCAGTGCAGAAAAGTTAGTTTGTGAGCCTTTTAAAACAGTAAGTGCCAGGAAGCCTATGAAATGCTAACCACTACCCCTACCAGAAAAGGGGGGTTACCTTTTCCGTGCTGAGCTAACAACTATTAAAATAGTCAACCTGCCATCCTGTGGTCAACTGCTGAATGAAAGTTTCCCAGGGAGGGCTTCTAAAAAAGAAATAATGCAAAAATGTTTAGACTTCACAAAAAGCAATTTTTTTTCCATGCTTCACTTGCTTCTACTAGACCATCAGCATACCAACCAGGGTTTTTTTTTAATATCGGAAGGCTAGAAGACAGTCCTTTTAAATTGTTTAATTCAATTTTTCCAATTATTACTTTGCTGCAGCAGCAAAAGTCACCTTCTTTTAATAAACAGAAATAAAGAGTTAATTATTCTTACTTCAAACAATGGTAATGAGCTTTTCAATGGATACCTCCAGGGATAAACAGCTGTACAGCCTAACTACTCAAATTCCAATAACATTAAATTCAGACTAAAATCCTTAAGTTTAGGTTAATCAGCACCAGACCCTCCTCCATTTTTTGTTTGTTCCAAAGGACAGCAAAGAATTGGAAAAACCTGACATTTTTATCATCTTGGGCCATTTTCCATGAGTCACTTTTCAAATTCTACCAAGCATTTGAGGAGTAGTTTTGAGACAGAGCTTCTGCCAACCCTCATGTATAAAAAGCTGAGCTTACCAATCAAGTTTGATTCCCAGGTGAGAAAGCTAACTTTTTTCCACTATGAAGTAGTTCCCCAACTATCTGGATGATCCTCAAGAGGTTCAGCTACATACACCAAAGAACACAGCTCAAGCCTGGGGTTGAGGTAAAGGAATATGAACCAAATGGAAGACAAACAGCAGGACCCAGACTTTCAGTGCTCAAGGTCCCACACACCTTCCTTCTTCCCCCCCCAGCAAGGAAAACATATTGCTAAGTATCAAAAGGTAGTAGAAACAGACTTAAAATAAACAAAACACAAGACTCTCCTGCTCTATAGCTCACATCCATTTGGTCAATAATTAAACACACAAAAATGCCTTACCCTCCTTGTGTTTTCCACAACTTTTTGATCTGGCTTTCCGTAATTTGGTGGATTGGCATATGGATCATAGCCCAGTTTTGCTAGCATGGGTGCAATCACAGGCATATCTTGCAGAACATCAGCAGGTATCTTCCCAACCCACTTTGACAGTGCTTCCACATTCACTGGCTTGATTACTTGGTCAGTAGATCTTTCAACCCTGTAGAGGGAGAAAGAAAGGTTTTATTTTGCATTCCGACCAATATTTGCTTCTTCACTAGCATTAAGACCTTTAGCTTGTTTTGTTTGGTTTTTTTTTCTCCTTGTTCTTTCCCTCTCAAATTTTCATGTTTCTACAGAGCTGATGGGAAGTGAAGTTTTACTACATAAGGCTAAAAGGAGAATAACTAGCACATTCATGCATGCTTTCTGGTTTAGGCTTTCACACAGAATGTACCAAAGCAAGTTCTTCACATAAAGACAGCAGTGAAAGCCAAAGAGCTGTTAAGTGAAAAGTATGCACACACCTACATACAAAGCTGTTTTCCCACTGGCATATTCCCACATTTGCTGTTTCATTGTATAAATGCTCTTGAAAGTTGTACTCTAAATTAAAATCCATGAACCATTTATTCCCGCCCCCCCCATGCTGTGACTATAAACTTTTTTTTTTTTTAAAAAAAGAGACACCTATGGAAATGACAGAAAGTCTGCAATAATATTTTTCATAATCATTCCTTTTACTGAGTGTTTGGTCATTACACAGTTCTTAAAGGCAAGTGCATAATCGTAGCAATGTCATATGTACTGTATATAGAAGACAGTTGATTTGTTGCTCATTTAATCAACAGCCCTAAAGTAATTTTCATTCTTGCACCCTAGCTTTGTTGTGTGTTTTTGTTGTTTTTCCTCCAGGGAGGAAATCTGGCATCACTTTGTTTTCCCACATTCCTTGCTTCTTTTAGATTAGAAGACATACAACTACTTTACTGTGTTTATTTCTGAAACAAGCCAGCAGGACTCAGAACAGGCTGAGTAATTTAAAACTGAGGTTTTATTCCGAGTAATTTAAAACGTTGTTCTGAACTCAAAGAGTTCACACGCATTCTGGATGTCAAGGTTTATCTTTCTTTTAAGGCAGATTAAAAAACAGGTCTGTATATACAATTTGCCTAAAGGAATATTTGCATCTGCACTGCAAGTAATGCCATAAGGTATGCCACTGTATCAGCAGTTCCTGCTGGCTGGCTATACCTGCCTCAAACCTGATGCTGAACGTGCAGCTGCCACATCCACTTGCAGCCATCATCCTTCCCAGGACTTACTTACATCATAAAGAATTTTGATCTGAAAAAGCTCTACCACCCAGAAAATGAAATTGTTATACCTGAAACTAACAGGACAAAGTATAACACCCGTACCACCTCTACTACACAAGATACAGAATGAGAACACTGAGATTCAAATTAATTCTCAAGCAGCTAATTCTTCAGTTATACAACAGGCAGAATATGAGAAGACATCTTCTGAGGAAAATAAATGGAAGTTGCCTGAAATACTCCTGATAGTTTCTGAGCCCAGCAGTCTGAACTAAAGACAAATGGCTCTCAAGTCTGACATCAGCAACTTACAAGAGGAGCAAGTTTGATTACAGTTATCTAATTAACCTCATGAGTCCAAGAAGAGGTTAAAGAATTCTTGCACAGCAGACAAACATTAAATCAATAGCAAGAGGCATCCCATTCAGATGCACACTGTACTGTGCAATGAAAGCCTTAAATTACAAGCTACACATGCATGTCTGCCAGTCATTAACTCAATTTGATCTTAACACCAGTCTTACCTTGTTACTCTTTTTTTACTTGTCATCATAGCTAAAATTCTTCCAGGACAGAGGAAGGAAGTTAGTCATACAATGCAGGAAGGTCAGTAACTTAAGTACTTTAAACACAATCAACAAAGAACAAACCAGACAGGGAAATGGTCACCCATGGGGAAAGCATCTTGGCAAGCAGGGACTTCACAGATTGCTGCAAAAGGTGTTGAATGGAAGCTGATGAATAAGCACCTGACAAACAAAAAACTGTAAGACAACCCCCAGACTTTTCAGCCTTACTCTCTTCATCCATTTTCAGTAGCTCACACCAAAGGCAGGAACTGGAACGGGATTTGGGGACCAGGGAGTTGCGACAAAATTTCAGCCTTCCTGAATGCTACTAGCTTGAGATCACAAGTCTGTATAGCAAATTAAAAAGTTCAGGCATTGCCTTTTTGATCCTTGTAATTAGAAGATGAGCATCTGACTTCACATCAAGTTAGCAAGGAAATAGCTGTTAAGAGTGGAGTTTCAGAAGTTCAAAGTGGCAAGGCAGCAGACAACACACCACACAGTCAGGAGCCCTTAGAACCATGCTGGCTGGGACCCTCAAGAAAAATTTATCACCAGGTGTTTGAAAAGTGCAAGATTTACAGTCCTCTCTCCCTCTCGGACAGAGCCAGCCAAGCCCAAAACCCCTTCACCAAAATTGCAGATTGATTCGACCATTTAAAATAAGGGTGGTAACGGGCTTGGCTAATAGCTCGTTGGAACCCCAAAACAAGGGGTGCTATACATCAATTAGCACCTAAATTAGTACACGTATGGATACCTCTGCCAGGAGTAAAAGCACATATAAAATGTGTGTTTTGCCCCACTGTCATTTTAGCCTTCGGTAACAATAAGCTCAGCATGAAACATTTCCTGGTGATTAACAGCTGGCAGAGAGAAGCAGGGAACTACATTTAGCTGCTCCTCGGCACCAATTCAGAACTATACCATACCACGTTTGGTCTTCTGTGTAAATCCTTGTCTGTCCTTTCAGTCGAGGTGGGAAGAAAAGGAAAACACAATTTCTGGGAAAGAGTCTTCAGACCAAAGGAGTATGGGGGAAGAGTTTGGGGACAGGAGGGAAAAACACACCCAAAAAACCAAACAGAGCACAACAAGGAAAAATACCATGTCTTGGCAAATCTGATTATGTACGCACACGGCAAATGCTGTACGCACATGGCAAATGCTGCCTGGTCAGTGCTTCCAGGCTCCACTGCAAAACCGCATGAACAGTTTCAGCTTTGAAAGCAGCTGGTAGCATGGAACACAGGACTAACCCCAAGTAATTCTACATCTCTACTAGAATCAAATGAAAGGTATGTATTAAAAATAGCATATTCTGAAGTAATTTTGCCTAGACAGCTATTTTCATAATAAGCCTAATAAATATTGTTATAAAAGGGTTGACGTTTCTTTGCATCAGTGGTCACCACAGCTGTTTTCAGTTAGGAGGCAAATGCCAGAGCTACATTAACAATACTAGTTATAGCATGTAGTCCAGCCATAATACATTCCTTGAACAGCCACGTTGGCAATTACTTCAAACCACAGAAGGTTTCCCGCTACTACAAATGCTGCAATATGCATCCTTAAAACCCTTGCAGTGTTTCTCCTTGCAGCTGGATAAAAACCAAAATAAGGGGTGAAAATACTAAGTAAAATAGAACAACAGTGAGGCTAGGGCTGCAGGAGCAACAGAAAAAGCAGGGATTACTAAGCAAAGGCAGAGAAGAGAATACAGCAGCCAACAGTTTCCTCAAATCATGCAGCCAGGGGAACAGACGAAGTCAGAATCTTAAATAGACTGTCTAGTATCTAATATTGCTATTAACAGACTTGCATAAGGTTTTCTGAGACTGGAATAAGAGAAAAATGGAATCAGCTCACTGCCTGAGGAATTCTGCAAGCCATTGGGTGGCTAGATCATCTCTGGAAGAGAAACAGCCTGCACATACAATTTAACTCTATATACAACTGAAAATAAAATGCCTTACCCTGACCTAGAGCCTCATTCATCCGATACAAATTTCATTTGACATAATTAATTTTGATTTCAGATGACTTAAAAATATATTCTTAAACATTCGCTTTCTGTTACCAGGTAATAATGTCATTATAAAGATCTTTTAGCAATACTGCTATCTGTTTCTCAAACTGTTTTAAAATATTTCAAGACAACAAACGCGTCAGATTTCTTTTGAAAAACCTTCCAACAGTGAAAACACATCCAGGCATCTTATGTTGGACCTAACCTGAGCAGGCATCGTGCCTCTGAAGTAGATGCTGAGCCTGTCTGAAAGATCCGAAAGTCTTAACGGTGAGTGGAAGATGATTGAGGCCGGTTTCTCTGCGCATTTACGTTAAGTCTTTACACAGTATCACAGCCTTCGTGAATTGTAACAGTAGTTCATTCTTTGACTTCAGAGGTTTTCTACTCTACCCTGCAGACAAGTGGGGAAGTAATTTTATCTAGATCTTCATACTCTCCCTACTATGCTGCGGAGGCTAGGCCTATGTGTTGGTAACTTTTAAATGCACGTCACATTTCAATACAGATTATTGGGTACTTTTGATGTCCTCCTCCTGCCATTAAAAAAAAACGTAATACAATTTGAGTGTTCCAATTTTAATACACTATTATGAAACAGCCTGAAGCACTTGGTACCAGGCATGCAGTAAATTAAAGCTCTGTGAGAAGAGAGAGTTCCAACAGACAGAAGCGTTTTGAATTTACTAATCAGAATATGAAGCCCCACTCCTCAACTATTCTTTCAGCTGAAAGACGACAGTATCCACACTGTCAAGTAAAAAGCACTCACCAGTGAGCCCAAAGAGAAATTCTAAGTCATACGAGAACAACGTTGGTTAGAACCTGACCCAGAACGTAACAGCCACACATACCCGAGGCCATAAAGAATTTTGCTGCAGCTGAGAACAAGCGAAATGCAATTTGATAGAAGGAAAACTAAGCCGAATGCAAGGTGTCTGTTGTTCAGCTGTCAAAATTTGATAAGATGTGGCAGACTAATGTTCTCAGTAAACTATCTAGCAAGCATCTTTTCAAAGAGTCATTTTTCCGGGCAGTTACCCCCTGCTCTGGACAAGGACCCCCAGATAGGCAGCCGTCCCCAGCCACAGCACTTTGCTGCACACGAGAGGGCAGTGAGGAGCTGGGGATGCCAAAAGCAGAAGGCTTTAACTGGTACACAGAAATCAAATTGGGGAATCTTAAGCTCCCCGTGCACAATTTCAATTAGTATCATATATATACACAAAACAGACATCTAAGAGAATTTCATATTCACTGTTTTTTTTCTGCAGCCCTCAAAAGACTGAGTCACTGAAATCATTATCAAATTATAAAGGTCTCTTGCAACTGAAAACCAAATCTCACCACCTATTTCAAGGGTATTTGATTAGATAAAAAACACCACAGACATAACACTAATAACCCTGTTCTTTTTCCACTGTTGCCAGAGCCTTCTGAAATAATAAATTACTTTCACATATTATCTCATGAGAGATAATAAAAGCATACAGAAGTCAGTGGACAGATTGAATTGAGGGTCACAAGAACACTTTCATACTCATTTGTCTTAAATTTGGAAGTTTGATTCAAAAATAAACATGAAGCCACATTTTACTTTCAACAATCCATTTTCTTGATTTTTAGAGACACGAACAAGTATTCTCAACTCCTCGCGTACCATTCCACCAGATTTAGCATGAAATATTACTTGAAACTGTATGAATTCAGTAAGGCTACTGAGTTTTATAGTATAGGGGTCCATTAATTTTTAAAAAACTAATCTGCAATCTGTAAGGTAGTAATATTTTACTAGAAATGGCATTACGCATAGTTATTTTTCAGGACACTTAACAGAACTTGGCAGCCACCTATTTATATCAGTAAAAGTAAGTTTACTCCCCCTTCAGCTGCCGCTGTGAAGCAGTAACACGATACACGTAACTAAAGAGAAGTTCACAGACAGATGCAGCTTGCAGAGTGGTACAACAGTACACTGCTTCAGGTGAACATTATCAGAAGGCTTCAATCTGCCAATGAACAATATGAAAAAAAGGGTTGAGGTGCCTTCTTGACAGCTCTGCAAACACAGTCGCAGTGGCTGTGTCTCTTCAGTAGGTATGGTGATGTGAAACCTCCGGATTGTAAGTCTGTAACAGCTGTCTGAGTTTTAATTTCTCTTTGTAGCTGCTGACTAATAATTCTATTATTTGCTTTAAATCATATTCCCCTACAATATATTAGAAAATCCACACAGTCACTTCCATAGGCATTAAATAAAATAACACTCACAATTTTTACATCTCAAAACTGTAGTTTAAAAAAAATGGAACCACTCTGTATTCAAACAGTTTGACATGTCTCTACCCAGCCCAAACTACTTGCTGTGCAAGGTGCCTCTGTTACGCAGAAGCACTTGGCCAGTGATAAATATTCAAAAAACAGAAACCAAAGAATTTAACCAGGCATGCCTTGCTGCTGGAATTGGGCTCTTAAATCAGTATTTTAGACACTTAAACAAGACAATCTGGTAGATGTACCTGCCATACCAAAAACAGGAAGAGAGATTCAAATGGTTACAGCTTTCTCCCCTCAATGTAAAGACTAGCCAGATTCAATACCTCAGCTGTAAATAGTGGTGAAGAAATCAGAGTAGTTTAACTGGAAGAATTAACTTCCCCCCTTGCACCAGTACCAATTTAGGTTTTCTAAGCAGAGCTGGATTTTGGTTTCTGGAAGTAGCTAAATCAGGTGCACAGATGGCACAAAAGAATACTGAGAGATTTGCTTACAACAAGGTTAATTTTGTTCAAAATGCTTGTCCTTTCAGGAGTGCATGCCAACAGAAAAGCACGCCAATTCTGCTTTCTATTTTGTTGGAACAGTTTCTCAAGTTTCCTGGAAGAGTATGTTCTTGGCAAATATAGCTCGAAGGCCATTCTTGCATTGACAACAATACTTAAGTTCCTGAAATCAAACGGGTGATCTTGCTAGGATGAATAACACCAGGCTAGATAAAACAGTCCAGCTTTATTTTGGGGCATAGAGAAAAGCAAAGTTATATTGAAAGCAAGGCTGATACTAGAGATCCAAATTCAAGTTAGACTGACCAATTAGAAGTTCGTTCATATGCTCCATACACGTTAGTGGGACAACTGTTTAGCAGGAGCATCCGAGATTGCAAATTGTTAGTTAACAATGATTCTTGTTTTCCAGATAATATGCATAATAAATCAGCTTCCCAAAGGCATCATTAGCTACCAAAAACTGAAACCAAGTTGTGACTAGTTTTTTATACACCAAACGTACTATTTTACCTCTTAGACCAATACAAGGTAAAGGAAGAATGCTCATACTCACTTTGAAAGAGAAACACCCCCTGCTTTTCCAATCATTTCTTCATGGTGCAGCACTGCTTGGTTCCATGGGATGTGAAGAAACTTTAAGAGAGTTCTCATCCATCTTTCAGGATGCAATACGAGTTGTTCATAATGTACCAGCATACACTTTTCAAAACCAACCTCCATACACTGGTTATACATAGTTTCTATAGCACGATTCCACTTGGTCAAGCAGTCTCTGTAGCTGTTAAGGTCAAACCCAGCTATTGTGACTTTTCTAGATATCATGGAATGCACAGATGCACGACCATCCCGTACCATTAGAAGAAATTTGGCATTGGGGAAAATTCTAGCAAGATAAGTTAAGGATTTTAGAGCAAAAGGATCTTTGTTACACAAATATGGAGCAGGCTCCCCATGTTTCACAATGATTTCCAATAAAAATGCTTGCATGGCTGAGTCCAGAACCTCATCTGTGACTCCAGCTTCATCCAGTCGGATCTTCTCTTTGCTTGATCTAGCCCACATCTGCTTAACTGCCAGAATTCGTGGGATTACCCTTGTCTCTTCTCCGCATCGAATATCCGGATGGGCATCAAGCATGGCACGCATTAAGGTAGTGCCACTTCGAGGTACTCCTCCAATAAATATTAAAGGCATGTCTTTGTTGTAAGCAAAGGTTTTGTTTGCGTTTACATTGGAAGCAGTTCTTACTGTGCTTCTCACACTTTCCATCCTCACAGGCTGGCTGCGTTCTTCTATTCGGTGGTGACACTCCATAGCATGTTGGCCCAAATAAAACACGGTCACCGAACTGATCACCAGACATGCCAGTAGCAAGTTCTGTTTGAGTTTTCCAACCATTTTGATAAAGACTGTCACTTCAAAATAAAGAAACCTTCTATTTCAAATTATCTTCTAGTTCTCATGTCATGGGAATCCTAATCCAAAATAAATTAAGGTCTGGCAAGGGGGGAAAAAAAAAAATAAAATTTAGAACTTTGTTAAGAACTACTATGATAAATCAACAACAGAAATACCTGACAGCATTCAATAAAACTATTATCTCCAAGTGTTGCGTTAAGATCAGTAAATGCAAAGTCTAAACACAACTGTCCCATAATAAAAAGCCTTTTTGTTTACCCATAGAAGCAACACAAAACATAACAAGATACATGACTAAAATTGCTATTTTCATAGAAGTTTTCTGGTACATTTTAACAACATATTTGAAAGAATTCTACCACTGGATAGCTACTGTTAAACTTTACATTCAAGCAAAGACATCATTTATATGGGACTCTACACATTTAAAAAAGTAAGTATTAAGAAACCACTCTTCTTTTCTTGAGGTTTTACAGCAAAAGACAACCAAAAAATTACCTCTCTGAGCCAGAGTCACATAGATAAAACAAATGAACAAGACACCCCACACAAATCACGTTAGAAATCACAGAAGAATTTAAGTATTAGAATAACTCTGGCTTGCTGAACAGATGATAGCAGTATCCTGCTCATTGTCACGTTTTCACTTAACTACATTATCTCCTGTTTTGCTCAAAATGCTCTATTTCCTTCACAGCATGAGATGATAGTGAAAGATGTTTCACAGTTACCTATCAACACTGACAGTGTCCAATTTTTGATCAACGCCTTTAAGCAATGAAGAAAAATAGTCTGCAGGAAGTAAGGGAAACTTCAATTTTTACTTCAAGGGAAGTTTGATTAAAGAAGCGTATAGTCATTAAAGACTAATCCTGGACTGTGTTTGTAAAGTTGACTAAGATCAAAACTAAGATCAGTCTTGATTTAAGTAAGAGCAACAAAACAACAACAACAAAAAAAAAAACTAATCCACGCTGATTTAAAATTTTTCGTCCATCCCAGTATCCAGATAATCCAAAGCAGGATATACAAAAGAATACTAATGATTTCATCCGAACCTCCTTCTTAATTGTTTTCTTTACCTAAAATATGACTTTTAGAGATATTTCTCTAAAGCCTTGCATAATTTTGAGTCATGTAATAAAGCACTGCCAGAATAAAGTATATACTGCATTCTACCTTCAAATAAGAAGGTCTGGATTCCTTTTAAGCAGTGCTTGTAAGCTTGCTCTTTCTTTTAGTCTCTTCACCTAGGTAACTCTATTTTTGCTGGTATGACAGCAAGAGTCTTCCCCCTCCAAGATAAAACATAACACTTCAGAGTTAAGATTCTGAATATATGGTTACTACACAGAAAGGTTTATGGTAGAACCCATGTATCAAATCAAAAGTCAACTGACAGTAACAGTGAGATAACTATGCTTTATAAAGCATCGTGGCAGCCCACATTAATGAAGTTTACAGTTATAGTCATTTCATATTTATACCACGGAATAGAAAAATATAGTGTAAAAAAATTAACGTGCCATAGTATAATCTTCCTTCTGGTTCTACAATATCACATTTAAATTAATCAGTCCATTTTAAACCCTTATAACTACTCCAAAAAAAGGAAGAGGCAAACCAAAGACGACCACTCATCATTTTTTGTGAGTTATCAATAACATGGCTTTCATTCTGCTTTCTAAACTACAATTTAAGCAGTGATGATTATTCTGTCACAGAACAATTTTTCTATATGACTACTATTTGAATAAAGTGAATCTTACCACATCAAAAGCCACCACTTTTCTCCTGTAAGTTTTTTTTCAAATTATTATGGTACTATTTTCTACAATTATAGTATAACTCAGTATTTGAAAACAAATTAGACATGTATTAGAATTAAGGGTTTGCACAGCTAACACGTCCATTACTAAATATTTTATAGGATGCTTACAATTGCATTATTTAAAAGTAATTTTCATTTTTACAGATGAGAAAAAAAGACAAAGACTATATTAGATGATTTCTAGACATGCATATGAGTCTGAACAAAGCTTTCAGATAGAAACAAAATATTTAAAAGTCTGCTGAATTCCAATGTAGAGACATACAAGGACTAAGAATACACCATGTCTTACTGTGAATATCAGTGGCTTATATCCAACACTGGCTTAGATAAATCTGCCACTCTGCTGCCCGGATGACTTGACATGCTCATGCCAACCTGTACACCGTATCTTTATTTTTTCCATTCATAACAGTTAGTGTATAGACAGTTGTTTTACCTATATTCTTTAGTTCAACAGCTTTGGATTTTCAGATAAGGTAGGCTGAAAACTGACTCCTCTCAAAATTCAAATTAAGTTAGTACTCTAATTGCAATTTTAAATAAGAGCTTGCTTATCAGGGCTGAAATAACTCACTGAACAGTATGAATCACAGATGCTTTTAACTGTGAGGACCTCCAAGTACTGAGGTACCACCAACATTTTAAATGACTGGCTTCCTCAAAGCTTTCCCATTTCTGTCAGCAACACAGGACACATCCCTGAATGAAACGCACACTTATGCCTACTCTCTACCCTCTCTCCAAAACATTATCCACTTAACCTTTTCCTCCACGCAAATCCAGTCATTAACTCAGAAATTCTCAAGTCGCCGTCCAAGCAAGACTCCCCAGCCCTGTCCCTCAGCAGACCGCAGGCTGCGCACATGCGTCAGCAGCAGTGGGCAGACTGCCTTGAAGGCTCTGCTGCAACTCTTCGCAGTCAAGTGCCTTCACTTCACATTCCCTGTTTTTGTGAGGCTGTGCAACCAGCCAGAGGACAGAATGCCCATGCAGCACCACAGCAGTGCAGCGGCAGAAGGAGGGAGGAAGGGAATTCCTCACGCAGGCAACTGTCACCGCAGTATTTTGTTCTTGCAGTGCATCCAAGAGAGCCAGTCGCCAACCTGTGCGAGAATGCCTTGCCCCTTCACACTAACAAAGCTTATTCCAATCAACAGTTTTCACAACACTACACTCAAAGTTCAGCTGAATAGTTTTTGTCTCCAAAATTAAATTGGAATCATAACTCCCACCAGTTCATTCTCCGTAACAAGTTTCATTCTACTTACATTCCTCTCCTTGCTGAAGAGCTGGCTTTAACTGTACCTAAAATATCTGGACATTAAAAGGAACAAAATCCCAGAAATTTAAGTGGAGGTCATCTGACCAATGCTCAAAAAAAACAATTCATTAATTACTTCCATACCACCAAAAAGCAGAAAGTCTCTCTCCTGAACAGATTCCTCATGAACACCTAACTTTCAATGAGGGAAGGGAAACTGTTCTGCTTAAAACTCGCAAATAGTACACAGAATCTCTTTAAATGCTTTAGATACAGTAAAGATTTAGTTAAAAGTCAGTAGTCATTTGAGAAAGGAGTTAACATGACAGCAACAGTATTTTGCCACAGAGCACATAAGACCTGCAAATATTTAAACTTCATACAATCCCTAACATTATTCAGTTGGAGTAAATTCCATACAACTCATTTCCTCAAAAAAAAAAAAAAAAAAAGAAAAACTAAAACAAACCCTCCCCAAAAATCCTCCAAACTAAGAGCTACTTGAAGACACTAGTGTTCCCCAAATGCAAAAGTTAGGTAGCCGATCACTAAAGAAAAACATATCATGACCAAGTGCATCAAGTGTTTACTGTTACAATTTATATTAGAATATCACGTTTAAAAAAACCCAAAACAAAACCAAACCAGCAGCAGCTTTCAGAACCAAGCAGAGGAACAAGCAGCATCAGAGGAAAGCCTGTTGACTGAAGGCTGAAATCCTCAGTTCACAGGCTGGGTAAGGCAGAATGACGACTCGCTCTCAGCACAATTCCAGCTGGGAATGCAAATGCGCGTTGCAGTCTGTGAGCAGGTTTTCTAAACCACTGTCAGTATTGACCACTCACCTACAAAAACAAAACCCCATCCATGTGACCAAAACACCCCACACAAATCAACCACAAATACTTACATTTGATGCAGTAACTTTTTTTGATAAGTTCAAAGATGACGAAGGCTGCAAGACCATGAAGAGATAATATGAAGCTGTCCTACAACCTTCTGTGCTCGCTGTTTTCTCACCTGGAAGCAATACCTGGAGCACACAACTGCCATAAACCGTGGCAAGACCAGGGCTTTGTATGTCAGGAAATCAACAGAGGAGCAGTCAGAGACAGCACCTCTCAGAAAACTAATCTGTTCTACAAGCCAGCAAACTCCCTTCAGTGCCTGAAGTTACATATAAAGGCTGGGGACAAGTATGACATGGAAGTTACTGCCCTTCTAGCAGCTCACAAATAAACCCCACCTTCTCCCTCTTTACATAAGGAAGCGCTCTAGATCACATCTGTCAACCTGAAGGATTATTACAAGTCATTAACATTCTGCTGTTAACAGTAACTAAATTGACAGCATTTAAAAATCACAGCAAGGCAATCAGCAATCCCTTGATAGCATTTAAGTAGAGCTTTGAAAAATGGTGGCGTTTTTACCCACTATGACCTGAGAAGAGCAAAGTGCCACTCCACCTAAAAGCACAGACAACTCTTAATAAAAATACCCCAAAACAAATAAAAAATGCTAAAAAAATTAAAAACCATGCCCAATGCAAACACAACCCCCTGACACACAACACAGCTGTAAGTCGAGGAAGCTGAAGATGACTACAGCAGTAGAAAAGGCCTTTAGCAGCAATCGTTTCAAATGACAGACTAAAATGAATTCCTAGAAAAATTTAAGTGTAACTCAAAAACAAACAAAAAAAAGAGTTAGAATCCACAAGTTTCAGTACAAGGAAGTACAGCTAAACAGAAGTATATGTAACTGAATTTCATTCCCAGAAAAGTCAGGCCTATGAGTCAGCCACAAGATGATGTTAGCAAAGCAGAAACGACTGCTTTGTTTCCTTCTTCTCCACACACTAATTCTCTCTCCCTCTCTCCTCCTACATGTAGCAGGTCAAGACCTTTCTCCTCAAGTTCATCCAAGAAATGTTGAAGATTTTTAGCTTAGTCAAGAAGCAAGTCATTCATTTGTATTTTATGTTAGAACAGTTTGGAGTCTGTTGTTGTTTAAAGCATTCCCTGCCAGGGAAAAAAAAGGATGATCCACTACCACCCAGTAATAAGCAACCCTCATAAGCTCTAGAGCTCAGACCTTCACTATGGAGCCTGGAAAGAGTGATGACCACCTCCTTTCTCAAGTTCAACCAGGCAACTTTTTCCAAGGCTAAATTAACAGGACAGCTACATTAGCATTATCCATCTCAAGAAAAAAAAAAAAAAAAACACCANAAACATTTTTCAGTGATGAGCTCATCTTCTGCTCCCATCTCTTGAACTTCTGGCTCAGGTTCTGATAAACAGACCTCTTTATAGAAAGAGCAAGCATATTAGCCCTGCTTAGGTTTGTTCCTGCATCTCCCTAAGTGTTCCTCACAGTGTTTGACCTCAACACTATGGGAGAACTTTGCTGGGAGGAATGATCACACTCAGCTCTGTGTCAGTAGGCCATCAGGCTTCACATTTATCCTTCTCAAAAAGCTGTGCCCTCCCACCTGTGCTGGAAAGCAGGAGCAACAGAGAGATGAGCAGAAGAATGCTAGAGTTCATACTATTGGAAAGGCATCTTTCCCCTCACAGTGTATTTACAGTTTACCCTCGTGTCCTCCTACCACATTCCTATGATTTTCTTTTCCTACTTGGGAGGTCTACTCAATCCCTCAGTCTCCGGGGCTATTACTCCCCCATAAGGCTTTGTGCAGTAGATTCCAAAATACAGACCCCAGAAACAGTTCAGAGATGCCGCCTTTCAGATGCACAACCACAGTCTACTACACCCAAGGCTTGTGGTATAGCTCTGCAGAGGAAATTCATTTTACAGTGGCAAGGTAGCTAAGTTGAATGTAAAAAAAACCCTAAACTGTTGTTATCCATTATCACTCTTCTCTGCTCTTAACTGCAGAAGGAGAAATAAAAATGCTGCTAGGACTCAAAGAAGCAAGTGTCAACCATGTCAGTATCTTCCTTGCCTCTTCTTGCCCCTTCACTTTTCCTCTGTAAAAATAAATACTGGAGAGGCAGCAGATACCGAGAATTCTCAAGGATCATTTTCAAAACGAAATACACGAGACTATATTTCTTAGAGGAATTTCTATATTAAGCTCACCAAATAGTTCAAGTAAGAAGCCCTTGCATACAGTGCTAGTCTTTCAGCGATCCTGAAGGAAAGTTAGAGAAAGGAATTCCATAAAACCTTTTCTTCAATGAACTGGTTTGTTTCTGGTCATTTGTGTTTGTTCACTGCAAAGAAGATTGCATAGGAAAGCCAACACTTACATGATAATGGTATAGCACACCACCAAGGAACATGACTGAAATATTCACAGTGCACCACTTCAAGAAGCTATCCAAACCGTCATAGACTCATTTAGAAGATTGTTCCAAAAATAATTTAAGAATTCAGGACACATTTTTATGTCTTCAAAGCAAGATTTGTACAATCACCTTAATGATTTCCCCAAAGACCAGATATCATGTATCACTACCAGTCACGTAACAGAATCTGAGAGGAACGTCAAAGTACAGGACAAGCAAGCAAAAGACTCAGCAAAGCTAGAAATAAAAACCAGGAAGCCTTTAGTATCAAGTCCATCTTTAGCTTTTTAAGTCATCATGGCTCTCAAACCCTGCAGTTGTTTTCTCTAGATTTCTTCCACCATTAGTTACACAGTAAAAAAGGATAATAAAATGGAACGAGCAATATTTATTCACCTCCCCAAAGAAATAAGCAGTAAGTCACCTGGTGGAAAGCATCTGGGATGAAAGACAGCCAACTAGATCCAGTGAAGCCTGTCAAACTCTTCAGCATTGATAAGTAGAATGACAGGACAAAGGTAGACAAAATTACTGTAAGGGAATGCAGGTGTGTGAACATTCCCTTATAGTTCACACTGTATGAACTATAGGAATGTTGTTCACACACTTGTGTTCCCTTGAACCTATGCTTTTTGGTGTTTGGTTTGTTTTTTTTTTTTAATCTAAAGTTCTGAAAAATTGTAAAGGCCAAATTAATCTTCTCAGTCACAGACCACTCCCGGGATGGAAGTTTCCATATTGGGGAAGGCTGCATACAGCTATATCATAATTCCACAATTTCTAATACAATCACATTACAAGGAGAAAAAAAAAGTTATGCTCATGCTTATGCACTTTCCTCACATAATCAATAGGTAAAAGATGAAGCAAGCTGTACCCTTTCCTCTTACCAGTTAACCCTCTCCCCAAAACCCCCAGCTTTCTTCATAATCTGCCACTACGCTAGACAGATAGGTACACATGCATATATACACACACACCTGTAAACATAAATTAAAAAAGAGATAAATTCAGAAGCATTTCTACTTCCTCTGGATCTACCAACACCTGGAAGCTGTCTTAACAAGCAAGAGAAAAAACATACCAGACCCCAAACAGCTAGTAAGGTTACCAACAGACTCAAAATTCAACACTTTGGAGGTTTTCACTATTTAAGGCCTCTAAAATGAGTTTAAAGTAGAGCTCATTAAAATGTTCTGCTTTAGATGAAAGCAAAGAACTCTAAATATTCTGTTCTACCTAAACATAATATGTGCATCAAGTTATCTGGATTTGCATAATGAATGGTCAAAAAAAAGTTACCAGCATGCTTCCAGTTATGCAAGTATACGCAGTATTTGTTAAGTACCAAAGTTACCGCTAGAGAACAATTCAAAAGGAATTTTATTGGCAATACAGACAGGCTTCTATTTCTTTAAATTTATGTTTACAAAAAAAAAAAAAGAAAGAAAAGGGAAAAAAGTCAGTAGCACACTAATAGCAGACGAGCTACTGCTCTGTGCACTTTCATGTGTATTGTGCCTCCTAAGAGGGATTTCAGCACTCCATTATACAATGTACTTCAAAGAATCAAACTGCTTAATAATACTAAAGAGATACAGACCTACAAAAATTTGCAGAACACGTTCACAATAACGTAATAAGCAAATAGCTTATTCTGCAAAACCTCTTCCAGCCAAGAGACATATGAGGTCTACTGCTACGAAACCACTGCTGTAACGCTAACACATACTATGACTGTTACAGGCTGCGTTCGCAGATACAAAAGCAGCGCTATGGAACCATTTCTGGGTCCCCCCCCCGCAGGTATTTACCCCAGCCACGGTGTTTACTCTCCCTCCCCCGACACATCTCCGCGCCCGAACAAAGACACCAGCAGCGCTGGCAGCTCCTTAACCAACTCAGCCCGCCCGCAGGGGAACCTACCCCCCGTTTACCC
>VZSZ01010821.1:514698-527106 GCA_013398815.1 Ibidorhyncha struthersii
CGGGCTCTGGCGGCGGGGCGGGGCCGTTAACCCCTGCGGGGGCGGCGGGAAACAGCTGGGGCGCACAGCTGGAGCGGGCGGGGCGCGCGGGCCCACAGCTGGGCGGTGGCGCCCCGTGAGCATCGCCGGATGAGCCCACGTGCAGCAGGGCCCGGACAGCTGTGCCAGGCAGATGTTGCGGTGCGGGCACAGCTGGATCTTGTCACAGCTCCCTCCACGGAGACACGCCGCCATTGCTGAAGAAGAAAGGGGAAGACTTGGACGATACGGATATTTTAACAGGAAAGCTCGTTACGGAATGCTGCCCGCTGGGTTAGGGTTCAGAGGTCGGTCTCGCAGCTGAAACCATCCAAATCGGGCAGTCCCCTTGTCCCGGGCAAACGGGGTTTGAGTGCGGCGCTGCGACTGCCTCATTAACGGAGAGAAGCTACACTTAAACATTTTAATAGAGATGAGGCGCTGACAGCGCAGGACAGCGGGCAGTGCCGCCTGCCGCGGAGCTCAGGTGTCCTCTGGTGTCACACACCTGTTTTGCAGCAGCGGGGAAGCACAAGCCATGTGTCCGCCACCTGTGCATAACTGTAGAAACATCTGGAACGGCGTCAGGCTGGAGCGCTTGCTCGAGCCCGAGCTGGCTTGCCGGCGCATCGCACGATTCCTCTGACCCGCAGCTGGGCCGGGCAAGGGCCACGGGGGAGTTGCACCAGTGTTTTGTCACCGGCGGTATAGCTACGGCGAGTTCTGACCACGAGGAGACTCACATCTGGAGGTTACATCACCTCCAGGCCATCCCAACCGCTTCCTTCTCAGTGCTCTAAGCAGAAAGACAGCTTTTACCCCTAAAGAGCAGGAAAATAGGTTGGATCTGACCCGTTAACATTAACATAGGGATATGTGAAGTCTGACTCAAACGGAAAACATATTTCTTCTTTACATACAGGCAGTCTGGCCCAGCTGCTGTCACCGTACGGGGACAAACACCCTGCAGAAAAGCCAGCACTGCTGCAGGGTTGTATCAAAGGGGTGATCCTGTGGGACATTCCCCAAGTTTGTGTTGCTTGCCAAATGGGGAAAAAAAAAACAACCCAAACCAAACCACAAAAACAAACCCAGCTAAAGGGATTTAACATGGTGCCAGCGCAAAATTCAGCCTGGGAAAAGCCGCCTCTGCACTGAGCAGTGATGATCAACACCGCCACCGATTCGGTGCCACCAGATTCGGAAAAGGCTCGGCTTGCCGGGGACACCGGGGCTGGGAGGCAGCACCAGCAGCAAGACCTTGGTATAAAAAAGATGGGAACCACCGTGGGGGAGAACATCCCCTTGTAATCCCGAAAGCCCTAAATTCAGGTCTGCCTCACTATCGTGTCTCCCGGAGAGCTGGTACAGACCCTGCACGGGTGGGGAGATAACCGGCCGGGCTTTGGCGTCATCCCGGCCTCACGAGATGCGGAGCGACGGAGCCTGAGCTGACAGCGATACCGTCAGGATGCAAGAATTAATCACAGCCCATTACCTCGTTTCTCATCGGCCCTGCAAAGCGCCCGTCATAAAACTTTTACGAGCCTGTCAGGACATGGTTTCCACCGATACCGTGAGCCACCGCTCGCTGCCCAGAGAGCCGATACAGATGAGCACTTGTTCTGCCTCCTGCTTCTCCGAGGTGACGGAGGAGCATCGCTATCGAGGGGGGCGAACGCGGTGTGGCTCATGCGTGTCTTATTTGCTTAGGAAATTAAGCGAAGGCAGCCACGTGAGCAGGTATCTACACGCAGGACAAGTATTTTCACGTCAGGAATGGCTCTGCCCTGTAAGGACCGAGTTCTAAGAGTACCTAATGTCCATAAGGCTTTCGGACGTGCCTAGGGAGCTGCTGGGAGCGTAGAGATACCAGTAGCTCCTTTCAGGTGGTAAAATTCCTTTCAATTTTCTTTTCTCTGACAGCTACTGATGGGGAATAAACGTCATTTGCTCCCGAATGCAGCTGGATTTGAACTAACGATTTAAAGATGAAACAGTCTGTATCCTGTTTCCAGTAAGTTTGCCTCAATCCATTAAACAGCACTTTTCAGATCGCTTTATTGGTTTTTCTTTTATGGCTTTAACTGTGACTCACGCAGATCGTCCCTTTTAAAGGCTTCCAATCTGTGGCAATCAAACAGTGCCTCCGGGCGGGGGGCGGGGGGGGGAAATGCCAAGGGAGAAGGAAAAAGCACAACGCTGCTGTACGAAGCAGACGGAGCTACTGTACGCAGCGGGTGCCCCACGCTGGGCCCTTCTGTAATCAGCGCTCATCTGGGAGCTGCGGATCAAATAACCCATCAAATACTGCGTCACGCAAAGTCTCGGTACAGACAGAGCGTTAACTCTCGGCCGTGACGGTGCTGTTGCCGGTGGATAAACGCTACGAGAAGCAATGGCGCTTAATTGCTCATCATTTGACAGCCGCGTCGGCTCTGGCGCTGGCTGGCCAGAACTTGCTCTGTTTTCTACCTTAAGGTTGGGAAATAATTCCCTCTCGCCGGAGGCTCGGCCGCACGCACGGGGCGAAGGATGAGCCCAGGACTGAAGCCGCGGCTCGGGGGGGAGCGGGGCTGGTACTGCGGGGCCACAGCCCGGGGTTTGCGGAGCTCCAAGAGAAACAGGAGGGGGTCCTGGTGGCTGTGCCCGCTTTGTGCCCGCTTTTCCCTCGGCAGCGGCACGGCTTACGGTTGCTCCCAGGCTTTAAGCTCTAGCAGTGCCGCACGGCGCGTCGGGGACCGCTAGTGGGAGGAGGAGGAGGGAAGAGCAGCCCTGAGCCGGGAAAGGCAGTGCTATTTAGGAGCCTACATTGAAGGTTTTTTTCATGTTATTTCCAAATGTGAGCCAGAACATAACCCAACCTTTTTCTCCAAATCACTGCTATGGCAGAGACCAAGCGGGACATCATCGCCTGGAGGGACCGAGCCCGGTAGCCGCATCCGTGCTCCCTCCGCACGTCGGGTCCGGGGCGCATCAGGGGGGACATGGAGGAGCCAGCACAGCCTCAGACAAATGCGGACCGTCACAGATTCAGCAGCAGCAACAGATTTTTGCTGCCTGACGCTCGTACCAAGGCCTGCCCGGCGAGCGGCAGCTTTCCAAACACATCATACAAGTTGCTGGGCTAGCACGTGAGCGAGCGAAGTCCCCAGCGACGCTGCCCTGACCTCTGCTAGCTGGAGGTCTGGCACATCCAGAGACAAAAATGGGTCTTTTTCTTTTTTTTTTTTTTCATCCTCCCTGGACTTCCAAAACAATGCTTTTCCTGACACCAACTCCACTGCAAAAGTATTCCTGAATTCAATTCTAGTTTGATGTTTAGAAGCAAGAGAAATCTTGTTAGTCCAGATATCCTGACCCTCATCCAGGAGTATTTTACCTTAATTCCACCTTCCCAATCCTAAGAATGCAAAGAATTTCTCTCTGGCTCTGCCCAGCTCATTCCCCACCCAGAGGAAGGCGAGCTGTGCTTGCTGGCTAAGGCACGTTCTTGCCAGAACTGTTAAATATTATTCTTTTTCCTCGAATGCCTCAGCAGGGATTGCACAACCCGGCTTTTCGCTGGCTGTCTCGCACGGGGAGGATCTCTCCGTCGGGGAGGATTTCTCGTCATTGCGGAGAGGCAGATGGAGGAGGGTTGGTGCTTGTGGCTTCCATCCCCACGCTCACTAAAGGCAGTTTTGAAAGCCGGTGGGGTGAGAGGCTCAGCTGTCGCTTCTGCCTTCAAAAAAATCGCCATTATCTCCGTTATAGAAGGATACATATGGATAGATCCGTTATAGAAGGATACATATGGATAGATCCGTTATAGAAGGAACTGAGGGATTTGGAGGAGGATACCGATATGGTAAAGCACAAAGTAACTGGGATGGATTTCAGCTTGCCCTGTGCATCTGGGAAATTCATTTGGCCTTTAGGTAGAATTAATTCAGAAATCCCAAGCCCCGCGTGCGCCGGTGCTGTCTCGCAGCCCGGAGCAGGGCTGGGCACCCTTCCTCCCCCAAGCAACCCCGCTTAAGTGCTTAGTTGGCTCCGTGTCAAAGATGGGCTTAAGTCAATCCTGTTATCTCTGCCTTTATGAAAGCGAACAAACTGCCCTCTGACTGCGGGGAGAAAGGATGGACTTAACACCTTACTGACAAAGTAAACTGCCGGCAGTTAAACCAGCGCAGACCTCGAGCCCGCGGAGGGTGCCTTGGCCAGGGGAGGACCATGGGGCAGCCTCCCTCTCCACATCCCGGCTTCTGGGGTGCCCTAAATTTATCTTGGGCTGAGGGTTATTCCAGACCCCACAAGCAGGGCAGGGGACGGGAATACCCCGCCCCTGGCTGCACATCCCGGCAGGATGGGGAGCAACGGGGCGGCCGGCACCCAGCACAGCAGATGGATCCCAGCGGTGTCTGTAAGTGCAGACTGCTCCAAAAAACCCCAACTTGGACGTTCAGGGAAGACTTACGATCCCCGGAGGAGGAGAACATCCAAGGACTGTGTTCACGGGCCTCTGAATTTAGGGAAAACAGGCCCCACAAAGACATTAAGCTGATGACATTCCTCTGCATCCCCTCACAGCAGGAGAATATGATGTTTCTGCTGAATAGATGTTTCTGCACCCAGAATCGCGCCTTGCACTGCACGCAGTCTGTCTTACCAGCAGAGCAGACCTGTCAGCTGCAAACCCAGCGAGGACGCTGTTTAACTTGGAAGGATGCTAATGTCTCTCTCTCTGCATTTCCCAGAGGCACGCTCATTTTTATTGCTTTTCTCTGCTACCGATATTATTTTTCTGGCCCGGCTGCCTCACGTATCGATCATCTTAGCAGCGCAAAGTTTGCCCCAGGGGATGCTGGAGCAGACGTGGGGCATGCACCGCTGCCCTGGGGCACCGCTGGGCATTTTCAATAGCCACACAATTTGTATTTCACAGCCAAAGTCAGTAAGATGAAGCCCTGGGAATCACTGCAGGACCAGAAAGCTGCTGTTCTCCGTGTTTGCCTGCAAAAAGCCTCAGCTGCCAGCACTGGGATCCACCTAACCTGCACACACAGCATCATAGAATCATAGAATGGTTTGGGTTGGAAGGGACCTCAAAGATCATCCCGTTCCACCCCCCCTGCCATAGGCAGGGACACCTCCCCCCAGCCCAGGTTGCCCCAAGCCCCGTCCAACCTGGCCTTGGACACCTCCAGGGATGGGGCAGCCACAGCTTCTCGGGGCAATCTGCGCCAGGGGCTCACCACCCTTAAAGTGAAAAATTTCTTCCTAATACGTAATCTAAATCTCCCCTCTTCCAGTTTGAAGCCATTCCTCCTCGTCCTATCACTCCATGGCCTTGTAAAAAGTCCCTCCCCAGCTCTCCTGGAGCCCCTTTAGGCACTGGAAGGCTGCAATGAGGTCTCCCCGGTGCCTTCTCTTCTCCAGGCTGAACACCCCCAACTCTCTCAGCCTGTCCTCACAGCAGAGGTGGTCCAGACCTTGGAGCATCTTCGTGGCCCTCCTCTGGACCTGCTCCAACAGGTCCATGTCTTTCCTATGTTGGGGGCTCACCAGAGTAGAGGGGCAGAATCCCCTCCCTCGCCCTGCTGGCCATGCTTCTTTTGATGCAGCCCGGGATACAGTTGGCTTTCTGGGCTGCGATCAAGCATTGCCGGCTCATCACAGAATCCCAGAGTGGTCAGGGCTGGAAGGGACTTCTGGAGATCATCTACTCCAGCCCCCCTGCCAGAGGAGGGTCACCTCCAGCAGGTTTGCACAGGACGGCGTCCAGGAGGGTTTGGAATGTCTCCAGAGTGGGAGACTCTGTGACCGCTCTGGGCAGTCTGTTCATGTTGAGCTTCTCATCAATCGGCACCCCCAGGTCCTTCTCCTCAGGGCTGCTCTCAGTCATCCTTGTGCGTAACCTGAAAGCATCACTCCTCTACCCCCGGCTTTGCCACAGGTGCATGGCAGTTGTTCCCCGGGTCTCACGGGGCATGGGCTCATCCTGCTCTTCCAACCCACTCTCACCTGTCCCGTGTTGCAGCTGCACCTACCTGTCGGGAAAGATATTGGCCTGAAAATAGAAAACCTCAGCTTGCATCCCCCGGGAGGGCAAAGCGTGACCCGTCGGATGTGGTAACACTTCAAATGCGCTTTGCACTGGCTCCGACCAGTGCCGGAGGTCCAGGTCGGGGGTCTGGGCACGGCTGCAGAGCCAGACCCCCCCGGCTCACATCACCCTGGTGCTGCAGCCCCCAGAAACCCACCTCCCCGCCAGCTCCAGCCCCGGCTTTGACCCCTTATTTCCCCAGCCCCAGCAGGGCCACGCTCCATCGCCAGCAGGGCTGGCGTTTCTGCTGCAAGCACCATTCCAGGAGGATTTAAACTGAGATTATCAGTGAGGAGAACACAGACCTTTCTTTAGGGAGCTGCAACCCGACCTTAACCCGCTTGCAGCTCAGAGAGGAACGAGATGGTTTCTGCTCCGACCCCGTAAAGCAGCTCTTTGTGATAAATAGCTCCGTATTCCCTCGTCTCTGTCTGATCTCGCGTCTGCTGCTTTAGAAATGTGACAGCTGAGAATTGATCTTTCCACGTGCCTGGAGAAATAATTACTGGGCTAGGAATATCTCCGTGCAGCCCTCATCCCTGTTCTCGCAGGCGAGGTGTTTTAGGCATCAGATGTATTTATTTCACGGGGAGATTTTTTCCCCAGCTGTAGGAGCCTCTGGAGGTGCAGTGTCCTTGGGTTTTTCCAGCTGGTAGGCAGCCCCAGCCATCCAATAAATACAGAAGTAGCTGTTTTTCCAGTCGCAGCGCAGGAGTGAATACTCTCCTCTTCTACATTTATAGGCATCTTCCTGTGTTCTTGGCTTGCAGACAGCTGCCTATGTGGCACGACGGACGTGCGCAGGCGGAGAACTCGTCTCCGACACGGGAACATCTGAGAACAAGCCATTGCCTAATTCCTTCCCCTCCTTTAGGTTCCCCTAAAAAAAAAAAAAAAAATTTAAAAAAATTTCCGATATCACCGAGACTGGCTAAGCTGGAGCTCTCATAGAGTCTCATCTGACCACCACCACGCTGCTGAAGGCGTTTGCTTCGAGCGATGTGCGATGCTCTCGGCTGCTTGCCCTGTGTGGCTGGTCACGGGGGCAGGAGCGAAACGCTGAGCTTCCATCCACCAGCGCGGAGCGATGCTCCTCAGAGCCCCGTCGCACCTGCACGGCCCGTCCTCAGCACATTCCTTCACCGCATCCACGGGCATCCGCCTGGGAAAGCACCGCCGGCAGCACGCCAACCCTTAGCAGGAGAGGGATAAGCTATTTCTTGTGGGACTTGTCCCGTGAAGTTTAAATGGCTGAAAATACCCAGCAGTTCGCAGGATTAAGTCCCGAGTTTGTAAAGCATGCATGGCGGCCACTTAATGAGCTAAATATCCATTAGTTTATTTGTCATGCCAGTGATACAAGAAATTATCTCAGCTGTGTCTGGAAAACAGCACCAGGAGGTGAAAGAGCAGCTCACAAACCCCAGCATGTAGAAGAAAAAAACAACCAAAAAACCCCACTGCCAAAGCCCCAGAGCTCTGCGTGCACCGGATCAGAGGCTTTCAGACCCTCAGGTGCAGCGAGACATCAGCGAAATCGCGTCGGCCGCACGCGCCGTGCCCGGGCACTTGGCTACAGTCCGCGCAGTGAGCTTCTCCGGAGCAGGACGGCTCGCTGACGCTTGGCTCTTGCAAACACAGCACTTCTGAACGCGAAAAACGTCCCGTCGTCTGAACACATTGGCATCTCGACCGGGCACAAGGCGCGGGCGTCTTGAAAGCAGTGACTGCACAGCGAGTGCCCAGCGGGTCCGTCACTCGTCCCTTCGTTAGCTGGCCAGCTTGCCAGGAGCTGCAGGAGTGTCAACGGTTCTGCGATTCTATAAGGAACATCATTAACGCTGCTAATGAAATCAGATGTGGCGCGGCCCTTCTCCTTGAGTTTCTTACAAGTGGCGTTAAAATTCACAGTATTAAAGATCAGACAAGGCAGGATTTAAATCCCATCCCCACCATGGTTTCTTGCGCCAGGTTTGCGGTATTTTCGTCATCCCCTGCCTCCTTTGTGGTTGAGCTTGATTTGTCACCTAGAAGAAACTGAATTAAACCCTAAATTCCCCTCCACGGGGGCTGTCGTGCGGTCCCGCTGCTCTCAGCCCCGTCACCCGCAAGCGTTGGTTCGGCCATTGGATCCCTGGGGGAGATGAGGAGGGTAATGCGATGCCCTAGAAAAACAATGAAATCCCATTGCTTTTGGGGACAGGCTCCTTTGCTGGATCCAGCATCCTACCCTGGCTGTGGTTTTCCCCTGTTTGCAATAGCTGAACAGCTCAGTCCCGGGTGTTGCTTGAAAAACCTTGGTTTAGACCCATTTTTTTATTCCCAAGGCTGTAACTTTATGTCTTGAGTGAGGCATGTTGTGAAACGGGTGAAGCCTGAGCCCCCGGGCCAAAGTCTGGGAGACGGGTAAATAGGGGAGGGAGAAGAGGTACCTTCTGCAGAGCTCCCTCGTCTTGTTTGGCTTCCATCAATCATTTATTTTTACGGTGGCCTTTTCAAACGGGATTGCGGCATTTAACCCTTTCCCGGAGCTCGCTGAGACGCTGCTGGGTTTGCTACAGGCAGGGAAAGTGCCCTAATTGAGAACCGAGGAGGCACCTTCGTTAGAGAGGTGATGGGAACGGCGAGACCCGACTGAGAACCTGAGGGTGTGCAGACACCCGAAATCTGCACCCACCAAAAAATGGCCCGTATGAAGCTACAAGTTCATTGTAGACAAGCTAAGAAATCCAGACCTGCTTTCCCCCCATCCCCAGCTCTAACCACCAGATAATATCCCTCTCAACTATAAAACAGATGTTAAATTAAAAAAGCAGTACAGAGAAGAATAGAACGCACCAAAGAAATCATCTAGTAAAGCTCTGCCCCTTCCCGTGAAAAACCTGGGGCACAAAAAACAATGTCTCTTTTTTTTTTTTTCCTTAAGAAAAAGAAAATTGCACCAGTATAGGCAAATAATGAACTCATCTTCCTGCAATAGTACTTTTAAATCAATAGAAGAGAGCGGTTATCAATACTCTGATTTTCCAGACTGAGATGGAGAGAAAGAGAACAGAAATGGCAAAATCAGCACTCGCTCGGCTTCCAACACCCCCCGCACGGCTTCTCCGCTATTTCCAAATAGACAAAATAGATAATTTACAGTGAACGCTAAATGCCATTCAACCTCTTGCCATAGGAACCTGCTGAATTCTGTAGGTGTCTTCCCTAATACTAACTTCTTCACGTTCTCTCGCATTCGATCCTATAGGAATAGTCTATTTCTTGTTTTCCTCAGGAAAAAACGAGACGTTCTCTGCCAGAAATGGTGCCGAAAGGGCAGAACTCCCCAGCCAACCTGCCGCTGACGCTTGTAAAACAAAATAAGAAACTTTCTTCGCCCGTGTGGCCAGCGAAAGCTTTTGCCCTTAGATCAGGGCTTTCGATTCCAAGTACTTTGGGTTCCTTTGGGCAGAAATCCCTGCCTTGCTCTGCAGACAGCCTCTGACTAACCCCAGGCCGATGGAAAGCTGTTGGTTTGGGTTTTTTTTTTCGTGTGTGGACGCATCCACAGTTCATTGTACAGACTTGCCGAGAGCAAGCAAGGACGATGGTAGCAAACCATCGGGGGGACCCAGATCTACAACGTGCCACCTCAGAAATCAGCCGTGCCCGTACGAGCAACCTTCCCACGCCGGCCTGGGGCGAAAGGCAGCTCCCTCCTCCCCGGCAAAGCGCCGACCTGCAGCCGCCGGCACCAGCCATACGCAGTCCCGTTTATCTGCACGGAGCCCTAATGCAAGGACGTGAGGGACTCATCCTGCTTTGCCTGAAATGCATTTTTGTGTATGTGTGTATATATATATATATACACATAAAGAATGCACATACATATATATCTGTGTACTGGAAGAGGCTCCCCAGGGAAGTGGTCACGGCACCAACGCTGTCAGAGTTCAAGGAGCATCTGGACGATGCTCTCAGTCATATGGTTTAGTTTTAAGTAGTCCTGCGAGGAGCAGGGAGTTGGACTGGATGATCCTCATGGGTCCCCTCCAACTTGAGATATTCTGTGACTCTCTCTATACATATGTGTATAAGTATATGAATTTCTGCCGCAGTCTGTGTTTGTGGTGGGGGTCCTTGGCTGGCGGCCGGGCACCCACCCAGCCGCTCTCTCACTCCCCTCCTCACCAGGACGGGGGACAACATAAGGTGAGAAAAAAGCACGTAGGTTGAGATAAAGACAGGAGACACCCCGTGGCCACCAAATGGCCGATCCGGTGGCCGCAGGAGCGCCCCAGCCACGGCGCAGGGGGACGCAGCCCCTCCGCCGCCTGCGCTGCCCCACAATTTGAATTTCCAAAATTGTCCGACAAGTGCCTTTTACCAGCACAGCACAGATGCAAACCGGCCGGGACACAAGCGAGGAAGTGCCGCTATTTCTCCTCCAGTGACTAAGAAAATGTGACTATGCGATCAACCCTCATGAATGCGTTCGGGGCAGCCCGCCAGTGCCTGCATTTGATTTCTTGCCTAAACTCCAGCCAGCTTAACGCAACATCAGCTTGGAAGCCATAAAACACGAGACAAACAATGTAAATCAATGCGACCAGCAAAATTTAACAGGAAACAGGCTGTGCTCTTTATTTTCTGGACGGGAGAGCAGCTGGCCGGTGCAGCCACGATTACCTCCGCAAGTCCTTGCACCCATTTGCTTATTCGCAAGCAGGGAAAAGGGAGCTGAAAGACGATTTCGTGTAATGTGGGGTTTGGTATGAATCAACTGTATGTGACTTCAAATTGGACAAAAGACAGAGAAGTCGCGAAAAGAAACAGATGAAATGCCATTAAACTAAAAGACTGGAGAAAAAGCAAGTAGCAGGATGAAACTGAGGTCTGGAGATGTCGGGATTTACTGCTTATCTAAGGACTGGCAGCCGGGCAGCGGCGTACATCGCCGCAGGAGTTAATGTCTGTACTGCGGAGCTACAAATAACGGCACTTAACACCTCTCTGGGGTATTTTAAGGCAGGCAACACGTCTCCCTCCAGCAGACATATTCTCTCCCCAGCCATGGTCAGTGCGATGCTGGAGGGTCTCAGCTGTGCTGACCAATGCCGCTCGGTGCATCGGCCCCACGGAGCTGCAAAGGATAACAGGGATAAAGCCGAAACGCGCCGGTGGGAAGGCCAGGAGCCAAGCGCCCAGCTCGCAGGAGGACAGGACATGAGACAGCTGTTGGGGTCAGCTCACGAAGCGCCCGGCTGACATAATCCCTCTCACAGCCCGATCAAAGTCCACTGAAATCCATTTCCATTCATTTTTCCGCCCCTCTGTTCCCCTTACAGGGCTGCTGCAGAACCCCGGCAGCAGTGCCCGCTCGGTGCTGCGTCTCCCTGCTGTGATAACGCCGCTAACACCGTCACACCTCTGAAACCGCAAGCCCAAATAGGGTTTTGCCAAAACCAGCCACTGCCCCGGGTCCGACCCGCCTCGTGGAAGTACATCCCGCTCACCCCCGATCCGAGCGATGCAACCCCCCAACTCACGGCACTGCTGAATTTCACCTTTTTAGACTTAAATAGGTGATTCTGGTCCCCATCGGCAGTGAGTGCCGGCTCCGGGCAGACCCCGTCCTTCCCACCGCAGCCACTGACCGCCGAAGGGATCACAGATATTTGAAGAAGGGCTCAGCCCGGAGCTGGAGCCTGGTTTCGGACAGATCGGGAGGATCTCCGCACGGCGAGAGGCGGCTCAGGACACGCATCGGGTCTTTGGTGATCTCTCCCCACCAGCTGCTATTTCTTCCCCACCCGCTTTTATAGGAGCCTGATAGCTCCCATTGGCTCCAGGCACACTTATTATAGTGACTACTATGACCCATTTAAATTGCGTTAAATAATTTCTCAGTTCATTGTCCTGCAGAGATTAGTTACATATAAGCATATTTTAATGATTAACTATTGGGCTCTGCTGAGGCCCCAGCACAAAAATGCAGAACCCGCAGCCTCCCTCCGTCTCTCGCTCCCCTCCTGCCAGCTCCCCATCACTATCCCCATCACGCTCCTTCATCACCACTCTCGCAATATTTATGGTTTTCCTCGGAGCCTCCGCTCCTGGCCTGATACAACCAGCTGAGCTGGCATGGGAGGGGAGGCTCCAGCTCCCGGAGCTGCAGAAAGGCTGGGAAAAGCTCAAACCACAGGATCCCAGACTGGTCAGGGTTGGAAGGGCCCTCTGGAGCTCACCCAGTCCCCCCCCTGCCAGAGCAGGGGCACCTCCAGCCGCGGGCACGGGCGGGGGCGCCGGGGGGGTTGGGA
>VZSZ01010821.1:529114-570264 GCA_013398815.1 Ibidorhyncha struthersii
GATCCGGCAGCGGATTGAAACTGAAACGCAGCAGCTGGTGAGGGTGGGAAGGGGCTGCTCCGGAGCTGGTCTGGGATGGGGGAACAGGGCTCAGCCAAGGAAGGTGGCACCAACCACCTTCCCCCTGGGACAAGGGACACCAGATGCCCGATGCATCGGGATGGGGACCAGGATGCCACTCGCAGAGGCAGCGAAGCGCTTTTCCTGCACGTTTCCCCCCAACCCCCCTCCCCCTCCGCTTTCTGTCCACCCGCGACATTTCTGAGCTCACCGTGTATCACTGCCCTGTCCTGGGGCAGTCAGATCACTGAACACACCTAATTCACAAAAAAATAGCAACTTGAATGAGGCGACGAGCCCTCTCAGCCCCCTCAGCCCAGTGCAAGCGCAGATGCCTGAACCGCAGCTGCCGATAAAAGACCCCGAGTTCATCCCGGCTGATGCCCCCCCGCCTCGACGGGCAGCACAGGCAGCAGTAAACTTGAAGGTCCTTTTAGACCTGGCAAAAATATCTCTAGTCCAACACAGCGCTTCTTTTTTGAAGCCTTTAGCACGTCTCCAGAGGTTAACTTTCACTATATATATAAATATATGCAGATATAAAGTGTGGGAAGAGCTGGGAGAGCACTCCCCAACACATTCACTACTGAGCTGGATAGTTTCAACAGCTCAGACTTTCTATTTTTAGACGCCCTCTTCCCCCGACGGCGTCTGCTCTGTAACGCAAGGGATCTGCTCCCCGAACCGACATCCCGTGATGGAGGAGCCCCAGGGGCGAGACGCCAGGTCAGGGAGCGGCGCTGGCTCTGCCGCCCCGAGACATCCACGGCTTTTGGTGGAGGAGCGACGGGTGAGCGCTTGGGGTGAAGGGGATGGTTCATCCCAGCGGAATCCCGAGGGCAGCACAGGGCTTGGGGATGGGAAGAGCCCTCCCGGGCCGGAGCACAGCTCACCGCCGGGGCAGTGGGTTTAATCTTGGGCTTAACATCCCCTTCTCCATCCCCGATGCTCTGCAGACCCCACAGCCCATCCCCGGGGGAACAGGTTGGGTTAATGGAGGCATCGCCCACTCAGGGGATGGCTGACCCCATCCAGTGCTCTGACCTTGTCACGGAAACCTCTGGGGTAGCAAATCGCTGGGTAAAGCGAAACTTTACCCTTAATTTCACGTAAACACCGCAGGGGTCAGAGACTGAGTCTGGGACAGAGCCCGGTGAGAAACCGCTCCTCCGCCGGGAGAGCACAGCACAGCAAATGCTCCAGAGGAGCCGCAAAAACGCCCCGAGCTGCAGGAGCAGCAGCCGATGTGTATTTTAGGTCTGTATCTTTTAAGAGGAAAAAGCCAGCCAGTGCATAAAGAGCAAACCCGTCAGGAAGAACCCCCCTCCTGCAGAAACACGAACGTACCAGGTCCCCGACGCGCTGCAGCAGCACAACGCTGACGGGAGCGGCGGCGAAGATGCCCGGTTACTCGTTTCCAGCTGGGACCGATGGTTTGAGCTCAGCCTCGTCCCCCCGGCGCCAATATCGCAGGTGAAAGCCCCACTCCACGGCCCCGCTGCTGCCCCGGCTCACGTGAGACATCACCGTCCTGCGGCCGCATCTGGCTGGGAAGCGACGGAGCGATGGGTCATCTGTGACCACACTGTCCTCCTGTCCCCAGAGAGACCAACGGGGGGAGGGGGGATTTTTTGGGGTGAGAGGTGGAGGACTTTGCAAAACAGCTGTGTTTAGTGTTTTTTTTTTTCTTTTTTTTTTTTTTTTTTTTTTTTTTTAAATGAACAATGAAGTTTCTGCCTGGCCCTGTAAAAGAAAAGGGCCGGGTTATTCCTGCCAGCTTTTCTCCCGCAGCTCGGCAGGGCACCGAGCGGGAGCCCAGCGGGGCCGAGCACTAATTGCATGCAGCGGGTCGGGCAGCGAAGCTTCCCGTTAGAAGGAGGACGAGGGGTGGGATGCACAAACAAGGGCTTTAAACCGCAGTGGCACAGCGAGCCCTCACGCTCAGCGCCGAAGCCCATCCCAAGTGACCGAAGACACTGGTGCCACCACCACCCTCCTGCACCCGGACACTGCCGTGCCAGCGGCCTCCAGCGCCGGCTGGGAACAGGAAAAGGCTAAAATAAACTCAAATATCCAATAGCTCCTCAAAACCTGCAAGGGCGAGGCAGAGCTGTGCTGCGGCCAGACCTGGGTGGCTGCATAAAAGCGCACCATCAGCACCGTTTCGCAGGTGGCTGCGAGAAAAAGCCCCTACGGCAGGTTTGGCTGCGGGAAAAAGTGAATCTCAGAGAGGGATGTCAGTGCCGGGCATCCCCGGTGCCCCCGTGAAGCGCGTCCCCCAGCTGCCTCGCCATGACGTGGCGGAGACGCTGGCAAGAGCCGTTCGGAGGATGCTCTTCAATCCCCGGTGTCCTCGGCCCCGCTGGGACTGTGGCGCAGCATCCCCCGGCCCTCCCTGCAGCTCCCTTCCCAGCTTTCCTATTTGCATCAAGTCCTCCCCGACGGTTTTTTGGCTTTCCCATCTCTTTTCAGATGTTCTCTCACCCCATTTGGCTGGTTCTCAGGCTGGCTTTATTTTAATTATCTTTAAAGTTTAACAGCGTCTCAGCTACCTTTGATGGCTGTTTTTATAAACACTAAAGTTAATAAAATAAAGATCCTTAATGCAGAGGGAAATTAATTTAAGCAACATGTGCAGGGAGACTCTCGCTCGTGGCAAGCAGAGGTTCTTGGGGCTTAACAAACGTTTCCTAAGTGCTCGCTGCATTTTAGTTGTGCTTTGGCTGCAGCTCTGATTTTTTTCAGCACAAGCATTTCTTTTTGCTCAATAAAAACTCTGCAGCAGGATTTCTTTCTGTGGGAACAGAAAGTATTTTCTCTGTCAACGTCTGCGGCAGCTCCAACCTAAACAAGGCTGCCATCGACTCCCTCCAGGACACTGGCTGGGTCCCAAACTGCGCCTCCACAGCAGCCCCTTGGAAAGGGGGCTAACGTGACCTTCCTCTCTCCCGGAAGGTTATAAAACATCACTTGTGGTTTTAAAGGGGCCTTTGGGCTTCTTGAGAGAATTCCCTGGGCTCATCTGGGGGTGTGGGGAGGTTTGGATGCATCCAAGCTGCTGTTGAAATAGTTTAAAGAGCTTTAACACCCCAAGGACTACAAGTTCCCTGCCTGCCTTGACCCCCCCCCCCCCCGCCTTTTACAGGATCTCAGCCAGCAACAGGGATCCCAATCCCTGATCCCTCACACCGTGGCACTGAGAGGGTTGGGATATCAAGCTGGTGGTGGGGAACCAGTGTCCTCAGGGCAGGATCTCGCTGCCCAGATGAAGGCATCGCTCTCACAGGCAAGGAAGAGGTACGATGCTCATTTTGGTACTCACCGCTCATTCGTCTCTTGGTGGCTTTCCAGCTGCCTGCTCCCTGCCTCGCTCTTCCCATGTCCCTGCCCATGTCCCCAACATCAGCTCTACTGCGCCGTTCACCTCAGGACACAAACTGGGTCTTCCCTACCAACACGTCGCTGATGCGGAAAGGTCGGTTTTGGTGTCCCCAGGTTGCCCTTTGCAAACTCTCCCGCTGAGAGAACACCAAGCGCTGCCCTCCCCACCTTCTGCTGGAGTCACGGGATGCTCCTGTGCGTGTCGCTGTCACACCACCGAGGTCAGGAGAGCAACGTCCATGTACGCCAGCTACAGGATCTGCTCCCACCATTGTATTTGAAACGCAAGAGGAACCTGTGTAATTTCAGTTTCCTCCATAAACACGACCCTCTGATCGCCATTAAATAAACTACATGAACTGCTCCTCTGGAAAGTGTGACTTTCCCCTGCTGAAGGGGACAGGGCCACCAGCCCCGCGAGGTCAGCGTGCCGGCGCTTGGCAGCCCACCCGCACGGGAACGCTTTTCCTTTGGCTTCATGGCTCAGCCCCATCCTCAGACTTGATCTTGTGCCCAATTCCAGAGCACTGATGTTTGCAGTAGAAAGTCATTTCATCGCACAGTTCAGCTCCCCGTTACCTCTGCCACAAGTGATGCGCAGAGCGTGCAGGACGCCTTCCCGGTGGGGCAATTCCCACGGGCACAAGGCTGGGAAGTCTGGCAGCTCCTCGCCTTATGAAATTCCTGTCTTGACTCCCTCTAACAAATGACCTCCAAGTGTTCACCGCGGATATGCAAGTACACGGTCACGTTGGGATCATCGGGGGAAGGGGACAGCCCCCGCTGGGAGCAGAGACTGCCAGCACGGCTGACAGCCGCGTGTCCAGGGGGACGGGACCGCGGTCACAGCAGTGCCGGGACACCCACATGTGGGTCTTGAAGCACAGGGAAAACCGAGGGCTGCAGCCTCCTCATCAGCTCCTTAGCTGTTAGTAAAAAAAGACTCCTTTATCTGTCAGGGTGCACACAAAATGTTAAACAAGCCCTTGGGCAGCGCTCCTGGTGAGAGCCTCGCGGCGAGCCCCGAGCGACAGCCCTGCCCGCACCCAGCCCATCGCTCACCTCGGGGTCCCCAGGGCTTCGGGGGCAAACACAATGGCCTTCGGCCAAAGAAGAAATCGAGGCAGAGAGAAGAGAAACAACTTCCCCGAGGCCACTGGCCCATGGCAGAGCCGGCATTTGCCGCCTGAGTCTGGCTCCAAAGCCACCGTATAACTCAACTCTCCTTCCGCTGGGTGGGTGGTGGTGGAGACCAAGGGAAAGCTCTCGAGGTGGCAAACGCCAACACTGGGATGTGGCCCCCTATCTGCCTGTACCTCCCTACCCTGTGCTGCTCCATCCCACCATCCCCGGGCATCTCCCACGGCCGGCCAGACACCACCCGTCCTGCCACGCCGGCTCCCCGCTCCGCATCTTCCACCCCGACACTGCTCATCCGCGGGAAAGGAAATACATCTCTAAGGACAAAGAACTGACCGCCAGGAACAGCGGGAGCTGAGTTTTAGTCCCTGCCTGGTCACCATCTCGTCCTCAAAGGATGGTAGCTGTCTCAGGTTTAAGCGTAAGGCTTTATTTTTGTGGGTCAGAGCACGCGGAGGCAGCTGCTGCTGTCTGCCGGGCGGTTAACCTGTGAGCACCGCCCGCCCGCGCTGGAGAGGAGTCAACTGAGATACTTCCACGAGTCCTTCTCAATTACCAGGAACGTTTCACAACCACAGATGTTTTTATCAGTGAGGCGAAGCTCACCGGGCGAGACGCTATCTGTTATTTAGACCAACCAGTACAATTGCAAAAAAGCAGACAAGTTTTTCAGGCACAAAACATCTTCTTCACACTCCTTCCGCGTTAAGTCTTGTGAAACAGCCTGGCACCCCCTCCGCTCTGGGAGCCGGTACCAGGAACAGGCTGGTTATGGGTAGCAGGTGGAAAATGCAGAAAGAAAAGCGGGAAAAGCCCCACGTGGGCCAGGCGGAGGTGCACACAGGCTCCCCCGACTCCCCTTCCTCTTACCAGAGCCCAAAAGCGTTTCAGAAGCCACTCGAACGGCAGCGGCTCCCAGTCGAGAGCGGTGCTTGCGAAGCCTGTGCCCGAGCACAGGGAGGCGGGTTTCACACCCAGGAAGCGAAGCATTTTCCAGGATACAGAACGTGCTGTTCGCACGCTGCCGTGGCAAAGAGCTGCCACCCGCGGGGGGCGGGGGGGGGCAGAGGCAACAAAAAGTTTAGTCACAGAAAATGCAATACAGAAAAATGTGTGCATTTCAAACCCGGGATCCGGAATAACCCCAGTTAGGACTGGGTTAATTGACCCAATTATTTGACCCGTTATTATTGACCCACGACTTGACCCCGAGGGGCCGAGCGCAGCCGGCGTGAATGAGTAAAGATTCTGTATTTCAGCCCAAATTTAAGGCAGTGAGAGGCACTATGGATTAACTTGGCCCATGGAGTGACATTAAGCAAAACTCAAGAGAAAACTGTGATTAAGATCACACTGAAACCCCATCCTAATCCCAGCAGCATCCCGGGACACATCCTTCACACCAGGAGCCCCTTCTGGAACAGACCCCGGGCACTGTCGTAGCTGCAGCGCACGGGAGGACGCGCTGCTAACGCCGAGCAACTTCACAAACTGCCACTTCGGCCTCAAGCAGCTGACGAAACCGCAGGTACGACACAAAATCCTGCCAGATCCGTGCAAGGCTGTCCCCTTCCCTCTCTGTCAACGTCCCAGAAATAAAGTATTTGCACCGTGCCAGAGCCCCAAGTGCCCACCGGCAAAGGGGTCACACTGCACCACGCGTGGACAGAAAGGGGCACAAGGGAGGAACCCCCAACCCGCTGCGTCTCTGCTCTTGGCGAGAGCTGCCTTTGCCTCTCGCTGAGCGAGAAAACGAACGCATCCCAAGTCTGTAGAAGGAAGAAGGGAAAGCAGCGTGACAGAAACACTGAGGTTGGATGGGAGCTCTGGAGATCACCTCGTCCAACCCGCCCTGCTCAAGCAGGGTCAATCGGGCCTTCCCCCTTATCAGTTGGGAGAAACACGTATTTCCAATGGGATGAAGAGCAAGGTACAAATCAGGCAGCCTGCAGCTCACCCCGCTCCCTCCGAGCACGACCTCCAAGACGGCTCTGGGAGCAGCAGGAATTTGCCCAGGGCACACGCTGACTTTGGTCTGCGACAGCTCAGCTGCGTTCTAGTGAAATTTCTCGCCTTTATTTCTTCTCAGGTATGACAGTTTGATTATTCTTCATGTGTCAGGGCTCTGCTGGGATTACAGCAGCTGCAGACATCCACCCCTGATGCCATATCGTTATGTGACTGGTTAATTATTTTAGGGCATGACTCTGAACCGGCATATATCAGCCCGGGTTGGGTGACTTCAAAAGCAATAGCTCAACTATGACGAGTAGAGATTTTAGTAAGAAGTCACATACAGCACTTAACGACAGGACCTTTTTTAAAAACATTTGTATAAACACTTTTAAACTTCAAGACACTCCGTAGACGTTATTTAACCCTTCCGGCACTCCGACGCATTAGGTTTGAACGCCATTTCCATGTACCACTTCAACGTTGTTTAAAGACGTGCTTCAGAAGAGAAACAAAACTCCAAACTTTTGGAAGTTTTGGTTTGCTTTATCTAATTAAGACTACACACCTTTATCTAGTAAATGCACCACACAAATACAAACAAAACACATTTCGCCCCCTGTAAGAAAAGACGAACTTGTCGGATTCTGCACTCAGTGGCAGGCAAGAGCTAAGGCACGCGTGACCGCCACCAAAGCTGCTCAGCTCATCGCTAGGCATTTCCCGTATCTTCTACAAAATTCCCTGTGGACATCACGGTTTCCAACCTACCTATTTCCCTTTCCCAGCAGCACAGCACAGCCAGGCAGCAGCGGCAGCTCCTTCTCCTCCCATAAACAAAGCTTCTTGCTAAAAAAACTTCTCCGGCGAGGACTGCCCAACAACCCTAAGGAGAGCTGTCCTTCCTGGGCTTCAGTTTATGAGAAGCGAAGCCAGGACACCTCACAAACAGCTTGAGGCCTCCGGTGAATTCTGGCAGCTCGGTCCCCCTTTCTCCCAGAGCCGCGCCGAGCGCACAAGAGCTGCCATAACCACAGCTGCCATAAATCTGCCAAGACCCAAACACGCGATACAAAATAAAAGCGAGGAACACACATGAAACAGGAAAGCTAAAAATAAGATGCACTTCTTAAATATTCAGAAAGTGCCAAGTACGTCGCCCTTTTCTTCTCGAAATTACGGACCGAGCTTCTAAGAGTCCAGTAGGCATTTTTGTTTTCTTGTACCCATGACATGTCCAAGGGCCACCCTCTTCATGCCATCTCGTCCCCTTCAAAATAACTAGCAGAGCACATTCGTTGTGTAACTGATTAGTTAAGAAACCAAAAAGCAGCCCTGGGAGACAGGCCCATCTTTTACGTAGTATATAGGACACCAGAAAAATGGATTCACATAAGCAAGATGACATTTGCTTTCCACAAACCATCTCTGAGTCTCGGGTTTCCGAAGAACATGCCCGAGTAAACAACACAAGGCAAAACCTGCTCTCAGAGCCAGGGTAATTCCTCACCTGTACTTACGCGGTCAGAGAGCACAGACAGTAGATTTAAAAATGATTTCTTGATGTAATGCAGATGCCGAAATCCCAGATCCCTTCAAATGTTACTTAGTATTGCATTTTTAGGGAAATTATAGTTTACGTTTCTTAATTGAGACTGAACAAGCCATTCATGCGTTTGCACAAGTTTAATATATGTATCCATCTGGAATGGGTTTTGCTCAAAAGGTTAAATAAAATAGCAAGTGAAGGGGTTCCTGCAGCTTGTACAATACACGCACAACAGAAGACAACAGGGATGCTGGCAAAAAGCCATTATGATAACAAACCGGCAATTCCCAAGCTGGAACATACAACTTCAGAGATCCGCTAAAATATTCTCACTGGCTAAAGATACTTGCGATCTGCTTCCATCTGCTTTCCATAAGTTTAGAACATGCTTCAATAAACTTAATTTTAGAAAAAGAAGACAGATAAAAATGTAAACACTCGCAGCCCGAGGCCATAGCATGTCAAACACCACCAGTGACTGCTAAGAGTAAAAATGCTAATTTTAAAATTAATTTCACGTCATTCTGTGATATGCTCTACTGATCTCTTTTGTTTTGTTGCCCATTTAGAGAGACAATACATATTGATCTATCACAAAAGCCACCAAGGACTTTTTCCCCTCTAATACTATACTCACCCAGTCAAAACACACCTTTAGTCTTCAGCCTTGGAATGCATTCAATGTAAGATAAATTATGTTTAAGAGGTAACAAATATATTTTCCAATAATTTCCTTTCCTCTCCAAACATCAAAGAAGCTTAAAATACCACGGAAATGCATATCATAAAAACTTCCTTCCAGTGTCTGGGGGTATCACTCCCTTTCATATATGGCACAACTAAAGCTCAGAATGCATAAATTCTTTGCATATAAGCACAAAATAAAACCATGACAGAAGTGAGGGCAAAGAGTTAGAGATCCTAAGTCAAGGTCTTGTATCTTTTCTGTAAGCCACAGAATTCCCAGGATGTACTTCAAACTTTATTTCTATTTCCAGTACATTACAATAATTATAAAAGAATGGTCTGGAGTCACAGTATAAAACCAGTGCCACACATAACTCATGACTTACTGTATATATATGTATATATACACAAAAGATTTATTATAATCATCAATGCTTTCAACATTAAATACTTGATGCTGAGATCTTTAATCAGACAAAAGCTCAGTACACAAAAAATTCCGCTTTAACTAGGACAGATTCTCATTCTTCTAAACCAGATTAGGACTTCATTTCAGTGTTGACTCATTGATTTATTCCACGGTCGACAGCACGTTCGTGGGACTGTGACTTGTCTATATATAAATACTGGAACAAACGTTCAAGGGGAAAATATACACCTTATGCCTAAACATTCTTCTGTTTGTATTACTAAGAGCCTTAATATTTGAGTCCAGAGCCTCAACTGCTGTAAAGCGGTCCAGCTCAGCTATTTCAGTGGCAGTATGTTGATGTAGCCGATGATCCGGATCTCTCTTCTATCGAGCAGGGACTGTCAGACACCCCTGAGAACAGTTACCCTACCCACAGATCCTCTCACCTCCGTGATGCCAACAGCCTACTTGAAATCGTCTGGCCAAACACCAAGCCGTTCTCGTACATTACTCTCTGTTCTGATCACTGGGAACAGCCCTTTTCACAACCAGCTCCACAAGTTGGCTTTGTATGGTAGACCGTATTCTCAAAACCAGTTGGGCAATTCAAAAGCATATGAAAGCAATTATAATTATAGTACTGCTGTGATAATGAAAACATTGCCAGCTGTATATAAGCCTATTCAAATGTACAGCTGTTACATGGGTAATGGAAAAAATACAAAAGCTTCAGATTCTGTGCCCCATATTTCTCAGACTGCTACATGACAAAGCCAGTTACTACCATCCCTGTTTATGATAAAATGCCAAAACAATAGTGTCCTTTTCCATGCTTTCTTGTAAACAATTGGTTCCCTCATCACCTCTGAGTAATAAAAATTGTAATATATTTTACAATTATGTCCAATACAGGATTAAACTGGAATCAAGTAAAAACCAGAAAAATACTAGCTGATTCTCTTCTGCCGAAATTGTTGCCAGCTTTGGTCTAGATGCCTCCTATGCTTGGTCACCTTTGTCTTCGGTTGCCATTGCCGAGTCTCTCTGTTGTTCTTCCGAATCCCCTGGAAGAATACTGGTGACTGTTTGGAGAAGTGACTCAATCTGCTCTTCTGTTAGCCTTTCCTCGCTTTCTTCTACCATCTGCAGGTCAAAAAACAATCTATTGTAATCATTAAATCCATACTTCCTTCCTCAGCTCCAAACAGAAGGAATCAACTAATTGGGAAATGGATGCAAGACATTATCTGAGCTCATTACAAAAGCATTTTACAAAGTGGAACTCTTACAATATTAGAAAAAAAAAAGAAAAAAGAAAGAAGAGTTCCATTGTTAACCACTACAACTGGCACTCTGTAACGAGACTCTGCTTTCCTTACAACGGGGAAAATACCCCGCTCAGAACTGGCTTTCCTCCCTGGTTTCTCCTAAAGCTTCTTTCATCGGTATCTTGAGCCAGGCTTTTCATTTCACTCATATACAGACCTCCCTTCCAGACCTCTTCTCCTAAGTTCCTGTGTTTTCGTGTGAGAGCTGAAATGAGATAACCTGCGAGTGGTTACCAAACCTTGGTATCTTATCCAGCACCTAGACGAGAAGTAATCAGGCCATAAAAGAAACCACCTAATCCTTCGGCAGCTATACTTTATTGGAATTTGCTTAGACTGTGAGTTTCCTGAATCTAAAGGCATATAAAACCTCTGAGCAACACAAAACATGCTGTCACAAATCAACAATAAAATTCCGTAAGATTAATTAGGGACCTATTCTCACTGTGGGAACTCTTATATCACTGCTACCAGTAAAAACAACTGCCCTAATTTATAGGCAGCTGTTAAAAGGAAAAGCTTGTCAGAGGACTGGAAAAGCAAGCCAAAAGAACTCTTCAAACGCAAATGAAACCAATTAGGATTGCGGAGTTTGAGATTTTCTTTTTTGTACAAAGTCCTTTAAAATGTCCTTTGAAGAGCAGTGATTTATAGTAATTATGGTTCCAAGTCAATGCAGGTTTAATCAGTTCTAGCTATAAATTGTCAGCTATTCAGATGCATCTTGCCTTCTAAAAAGCAGACTGGTATATTCCATTAACTTTTTTTTTCCCTTCAGTGTCCTGTGAGCCCTCTTTGCACAATCTGATCATCTTTCATCAGCCATTATCCACAGATCCTTGACGAGAGGAAAGCGAGCACGCTAGAATCCACTCACGTAGCAAAAGGCAGACAGTGAATATCCATTTGCAAATGACCGAGGACTATCCTGATCAAAGGGTGAAATTCCCTGTGGAGTGGCTTTCCAAGTACGGTTAGTTCAAGAAGAACTGTAGGACCCTGGCTTGAAAAACAGCCCTGGCGCTCATTACTGCCAGCTGCTATACTATACACTATGTGTTAAAATATGCTAAAAGTCCTCCTAACGTTACCCTTCTGTAAGCAACCGCTGCAGCTACTGAAGTGGTATCAGATAATTGCCTGCTAGGCTGCATTTCAGAGGTGATCATCTCAGCAGCTTCACTAGCATACCTTGGAGCATCAACACTATACAATACAGCACGTTACAGTGCGTACATACACTCTTTGCTGCCAATACTGCTGACAAAGCTGTTACTCTTCAGACGATCTATGCTATTAAGTTTTGTAGAGGATTATCAGCCTGGTTTTTGGACTGGATTATAGTGTTATTAATTACTGTTACATTGAACTTTAAAGGTGACAGCCCCATAGGATCAGCCACCGTACAAAGAAAAAGCCCACATCCTTTGAACAGGCAATATCACTTAAGGCAGAATGATTTATCTCTTAGTGGCCAACATCTCCTGCATTCATTACCACCCCACTGCTTTCTAATCTTCAGAAAAATGGCACCTTGCCTGGTTTAGATTTGATTTATTGGATCGCATGAAGTCCGCCCCTCTTCCCCATTTAAATTGTAATCCCTCCCTATATATCTCCCTTTCTTCTCCAAACACTTTCTCCTCTCGGTGCTTGCTTCAGGTAGCCAGAGTTAAACATAAGGATTTGATCAGAACTTAAACTGGTAATAGACGGTGTTTTCTAGGTCAGCATCAACTCTTCAGAACTGCATTTAAGGCAGAATACTTATGCGAGTGTCTAATTACCGCTTCTTACGTGCTCCTCAGTGCTGAATGAGTAATGCCCCAACGCCCAGTATGAACAATCATGTTGATGTCATTTGTACTGGCTGAACACGGAAGCCTGCAAGACTGACAAACTGCAGATATGACTTGGGACATTGACAGATGAGCTCTGGTGATTGCTCTGGCAGTTTAAGAAATCACACTTTACCAGAAAGTTGATGAAAGAAAATAGTCTCTCATGTTTCAGATGCTTTGGGGCTGTAACTGATGTCTCATCAGAGTGTTGAGAAAAGCATCTTTAAAGAAAGATGCTGGACACCGCATCGAGGAGTGGGTGAAGTAGCTCCAAATTCCCTTCTGTTGACAGATCCATAGTCACTGCCAGAAGGAAGTGGTAATTGCTTTAACTGTGTAGCAAATTCATCAAGGGCTCACCTCTCAGTGCCTCCGAGCCGTGTGTCCTTACTGCCAGCTCTCACACCAGGACCTACTGACAGACAAAAATCTACATTTGGCAGGAGGGACAGCTTATTATTCAAGTTGATGCTTCAGCACTATTTTGCTGCGATCCTATTCAAGAGTTCAAAGGATCAAAAGCATAAGCTATAAAAATCAAATTTTTTCACTCTTCAGGGCAAAAAGCCTGAGCAGCGACTTATGAAAACATAAGCAATTAGGAAACAGCAAAGCAGCATGCCAAAAGGACAAATTCAAAAATTAAGCACAGAGACCGCGTAGATAAAGAGAGAAATGAAACTGCCCTAAAGGAAAACAGCTATCAAGGGAAACAGATGGTCACTCAGAGGCTTATTCCAGATTCAACAGATATTCGCACAGTCTACCGATTTACAAGTGTAAGACAAAATACCTTTCCTACTTTTAGTACTACAGAATACTGTTATGATGCTCAGAAGAGAAATTATGCGTGAAAAAAGCCTAAAAGGCAAAAAGAAACAACTGTAGTCAAGTACCTACCTTTCCAGCACAAATTTTACCAATATATGAGAAAATATCTGTCAAAAACCCTTGCTAACCTCTAACTCGCAATTGGCTGAAACTGCTCAAGCAACAGATTCAAACCATAAGCAGTCAGGAATGCAAAGTTTATACTAAAGAAAACAAAAATGCAAATGTTTTTAATAAGTGTATGAAGTAAGATGTTTATGTTGGCAGTGCCACACACACCAAATGGAAATAGATTATCCTCACAGATGATGCCACGTGCAAAGCGTAGGGTATCATCAACCAAAGCTCCGCTGAACTGTGTAATTTCAGTATTGAGGGGTTTGCGCAAATAACAGAATTGGACAAACGTCACAGTAACACAAGTGATAGATAAAAAGCACCCTGATGTGCAGCAAGACAAGCATGTCTCCTTCTCAGGGCTGAGAGCAAGGGTTTTCTTGAAATGAACACAAGAGAAAGGCAGTAAGCCATGTCAGCTACACTGCTCCTTGCAATAAATAATTCCCAAGTCATTACTGCTTTTCAGCATTCAAGTCTCTACTATGCCAAAATAACTACAGTATTTTTGTAGCAAACATTACAGTGTATCAGTGTCATTCCTACAGATACACAGTATGTATTTTCTATGAAAGGCAACTACGTGGCCAAGACCAATTCAGTCGAGTCAGGCCTCAATAATAACTTTTATTTCACTCAAACCAGTAGCAGTTAGTTTTTAAATTCCCACTGCAATATATGCATGCAGTAAGCCATTTTCACATCTAATTTCCCCCCCAGCTAGGGCCCTAAAGCGTGTCATCTACAGGGCGATCAAAGAAGGAATCAAGGAAGGAAGCTGCAAAACGTTATTTGGTAACTTAATTGGTATTAAATTCTTACAGCTAAAAAAAGGAGGCATGCTCCCCCTGCAGCTAGTATATTCCTTTTAAGCCTGAGTACCTAGAGCTGCTTCTTACTTTATTGATAAATGTATCGATGAAAGCAGACATCTTCAGAACTGTGGAATATATACAAAATATTCAGAAGGCAGCTGAAGCTAATGTACTGCTCACTTCTGAAAGCAATGCTACCTCTATTTAGAAGTCTAATAACCGATATTTCACCTAAGTACCTTGTATCTACAACTGTTAAGTCACAGCTCATGCATTGATTTAACTGAGTACTCAAGAGACCCAACTAACTTGACTGGACTTTCAGCTTAAAATTAGGCAAACATTTACCTAAATGGAGAGTACGTCAAGAAAAGGATGCCAATTCTCTTCTGCCTCTCCAGATATATCTATGCACGAGCTTTCTAACACAGCAAAATGAAACACGCATCCAACATCCATCACTGAATCTTGCTACAAGAGAATGAAAAGACAAATCGCTCACCAACTGCAGATTTAAACACTGGCAGATGCCTTGCTCAGTAACAACCGCTACCGGGAACCAGAGCTGCGCTTATTAAACAAACGTGTACGTGGAATATGTTACTGCCACGCAGCCTTTCCCAGCTGCACATTTTAACAGTAGCTTTTTTTAATTGAGCACTATGTATGAATTTCTCAGAGGAACAAAACAATCATAATTACCAAATCAGAACGTAACAACAGAATTACATTAAGCAGCAAGCCCCACTAAAACCTGCTGATGGTAGAAACTTATTTTCAGAAGCTTTTAAAGGTTTTATTTATTGAGAAGGTAAATCCGAAAATAACAGCTAGCCTGATTATCAAGATAATTTCAAGGATTAAAATGCTTACTCATAAAATAAGTGTGCAAATCTGTATGTTCATAGTGCCATGTACACATGTAAGCACAAAATATGAAGACAGACATATATATACACATGCATACTTGTCTAGATTTATTATTTTTTACTCAGTCAAACAAGGACAAACATTTTAGGAACACACTTTCCCTAATTATAACCATACCTTATCTGTTCTGCTTAACCTAGTAAAAGCAAAGTATAAGAGACTTTATCATCCTCACTGTGCTTCTTTTAAGCTTTCAGTGCTAACGTCTATTTCATTTAGCCTCCTGAGACACACCAGCAAATGCTGAAGAATAAATAAAGCCACACTGAAGAACCCTAAAAAGTTCTAAAAGAATGGAGAAACTGTCTTAAGGATAAGTAATATTTGATGGGTAACAAACCTCAGCATCACAGAACAGAACAACTTGTGGGTTAAAAGCTATTGTTTATTTGAATAATAAGCTAAGAATGCTATTTAAAAAAAACAAAACAGTAAACTACAGTAAAAAAGGAAATAGGGTTTCTGATCACTTCCAAAGCTATCAAGAACATAATTTAACTCCGGTGTAGGAGGTACATATTTTATGAGAAAATGACTGCTATTTCCTCCTTTGAGCAGTAAATTGAAATTGTTCGGCACCAACATGCTAAAAGAAAAAAAGCATGTAAAAAAGGAATAAAATAAAAGACTGAATGATTGGATTAATGTCCCTCAGAGAGAATTAACCAAGTATGCAAAGCGGGAATCAAAATATATTGTTGAGAAAATAAAATGTTTAAATCCTCTAACATCTTCCACTTTCCAGAAGAAGACTTTACATTATTATTTTCTATTTAACAATAAAAGATGATCTGCCAGGCTGGTTATGCAGAGCACATATCACGAGGTACAAAGCCTTCTGAGATGGAAATCTAGTTTTTAAGAGGACAGAATTAAAATCTACTTTTCCATTCAGAAAGAAGAATGTAGAGCAATTTGTTAATTAGAAAAGATGATCCTTAATTTCAAACCCATCATGGTTCAGCATTAAGTAAAGCTGGACCACTGTCATGGTTAGATCAACACCACTAGTCTTTTTTTCCTCCTTTGTGAATCACTGAGCCAGGAACAACATATGTTAAAGATTAATACAGGAGGTCAAGATAGCTGCAATGTGTACAGTGTTTTACCCTGTGGGATATGAATTAGAATTTCATGCTTCTTTTGTTGCTATTGTTGTTTGAAAATAAATCCTGGCACACAGTCCGGAAAAGACAAATACAAACAATACAGCAATTTATGCATCAGGACTTACAAAAGAACTTGAGATCAAAAGATCACAACATAAATTTGCTTTTTAGCTTAAATATAATTTTATCAAAATCGATTTATTGTTTGCATACAACTAAAGACAGGGGATTTTATAGAGGGAAAGTAGAAAAGCAAAAAGCTGGAAGGGCAAAAAAGGAACAAGCAGCAGTGAATATAACTATCTTCTCACCTCAGCTGTTAAAAGCCTACCAGGTAAATCTGACTGCATTCCATGGACAGGCAGCACTGAATAAAAGTTTGAGACATCAAAACTATTCGAGACAGAGAGAGACAGAGGTATGGCTTGTTTGGCATTTTGTTTAAAGCTGGCTTTTTAAAGAATAAGATTGATTTGCCCACACTATATGAAGTGGTCAGAAGTTTTCATCATCCTTTATTTCTGATATCAATTCCAGCAGTGACTTAGAGCTTTTGAGTGGCAGAGGCAAGTTCAATGAAGAGAGAATCATGGCAATTTTAGACCTAGTATTCACTTCTCTGTAAGTTGTCTTTCCTCCATCAACTGCAGTGAATTGACTCGCCTGCACAAAATTTGTGTATGCATAATCTCCCTACTGACATCAAAGAAGAAAATGCTGGTAGCCTCCACGGCTCTGCATTATTTTATACTCAAAGACACTCAGAGAAGATAGAGGTTGTCTGTGTTCAAAGACGTTGCACTGCTACAGTCTCTTTCCCCTGTCCTCACCAGAAACCAAAATGATTCAGGACGGCAATCAAACAGCAAAATAATTTGCTTGCTATTGCTCTTAGTCTGTATTTCACTAACAAAAATGGCCTGCAGTGTCCTAGCACTTACTGAGCTCAAATGACTTCGATGCAAGAGTAAGTGTACTGCCATTTTGGGGAGGCTTAATTTTACACAGCGTTAACAATCCAGTCAACCTAGTCTACTGTAATACTAGTTTCGGAGAAACTTGCCCTGGGAATTACAGGGGTATCGCAACAGAACAGAAGTAACTGCATCCCAAATAATTCCAGGACGGTACAAATTCGGGCTAGTCCCCAAATGTATGAATATTACATTTTTCACGTGTTGCTTTTAATCATTAGGGAAGGGTTATGTATCAATAATGGACTGATACTGAACTCAAATCTCATACCTGTATTCTGTAAGTTTCAGCAATGAGTTTTATCTAAATTTGACATTACAAATCTTGGAATATCTAAAGTACGACATTCTGCAGAAACCTGACTTCTAATATAAAGGTCCAAATTTCTTACACTTGCCTCCTGGACTTCAAACGTGACACAGGAGCAAATCTGTTTTCAATATTTTATGGACAGGTACAGTAATGAGGAATTATGTAGGATAACGAGGGGAGGAGGAGAAAGACAGACAAAACCACACAGTCACTTGAAAGCAGCAAAAGATTACTTCATTTAAAGAAGGGGAAAAAAAGACTGTATATGGCCTATATGGGAATATAATAAATCTGTGTCTAAGCTCATGAAGCTAGTAAAGGTATGAGACAGGCTCTACATCATCGCTTATAAATAGCTTCCTAAGCAAAACTCGCAAAGCCGTAATGCTCTTGGTTGGGTTGATGATCAACACTCATCTCTTCAATCACAAAACACAGTATTAATTCCTCAGCTAGCAGCATTTTTTTTTTTTTTTTTTTTTTTTGAGACACATTACACTGTCTACTCCTTGGCTATGAAAGAAAAATAGTCCTACTGGTACCTCTTTAATCCTTCACTTTTTTTGCAGCAAAATACAATCCTCTTACTACATAGTTTGGTTTCAGGATAAGATTGTAAACAGATGTTCTTAATGTAAGAGATCTTTATTAGAAGAATATCCGTATTATAATAATCTCTTTATTACGACAGGATTTTGTATGCCAAAGGAGGTATTTCAGAGAATATAACCAACTATTTCTACTTAGTGACAATCCCTCTTTACACTAGAATTATGCTTAACAGATTGACAATGGCTACTTTCCATCAGAAAGTCTCTTTATATCCATTTCTCATTCTGCACCACTGCCCCAAATTCCGTATCAGTCATTACTTGCTCCTTTTCAGCGTGTTTGTTTTTTCTATAGCATAAAACCCTGCCATCAAAACCACCACGACATCACAGCTGTCAAAAAGTGAAGTACTTGATTACAGAGCAGCAGCAAAAAGACTCAGGTTAAATGTATTCTCAGTCGCAATACTGTAACTAACCTTTAATGACTTGCATCGGGGACTTTAATTACGCAACACTGAAGCAAACGGAGGTGGAGAATGTCTCTGAGAGAAAGATGGGCAAGCCTCTAAGGAGGTCTCAGAGAGGAAGCAGAGGGGATTTGAAACTGTGAATGTAAAGATGTGCATAAAGGGATACATTCAATCACTGACCATGAGAAAGTAATTATTCAATTGATCTTCAAGGTTAAAGCTGCTTTCATTTAAGCTCTGAACAGTCAGGAGCATTGTTACTCACCAGCTGTATTTCAACTGCCGTCACAGGCCTGTGGTTAAGTAACTGGAGCTTTTCTGCCCTGTTTAAAAGCAAAGCGTAAAACAATCCACATTACTATATAATTTGAGGATCCACCAAAATGACTGCTAAGAGGCAAATACATTCCTGATAGTTTTGTTTCTGACTGGGCTTGCAGTGTGGTTTAATTGCGAGGACAATTTGGGTATTTTAAATACAGTACTTCCTTGTGAGTTCAAACATATTGCTGCTGCCATCTCTAGTCTAAGGTGGCAGGGCAGAGGACCTTAGATCATTACTGTACAAGCATTAATTAACATGCGCTGTTGCTTTGTTAGATGCTGTACAGAAATGCTAAACAACTCAAAGATCACAGAGTCTTTTGCTATGAGCACACAACCACAAGAACAATTATCATACCTAAGAAGTTACAATACCTCAGCCAAACGGCAATAACTTGTTTATTCTTTCAGTCCATTGCAAATGCAAAGTTAAAAAAAACAAACAGCTTGAAACCACTTGGTCACACGTACTTTCTGCAGCTCACACACTTTAAGCCAATGTATTTTTCACACATTATTATAACGGACTAAGGCCATACTTTCACACACGTATCTCTGGGCAAAAATGTCTCTTCATCTCTGTTCCCATGTACATCTTCCTTTCTGTTGGGTTTCTGCAACCGTTGGGCACCATGCAGCAACCCAGGTGAGGGGCTGAGCTGGACTGTAAAGATCACCAACCTCTTTCTCCTGGGGTGTTTTCAACTTGGGTCACTGCACAATCCCACGAAGACTGGCACGACCACAAGCAGCAAGGTAGCAAAGATACAGAAAATGTGGAAACCCCACCACCACCCTCAATCAGCGCCTGAGTTGTAAAGGTACGGTCACTTATTGTGGTTTAAAATACAAGTGATGTTCATTAATTTACAGTAATTCAAACACTTCTGATTACCTGTCCACACTCTAAGGCAGACAGAAAGCGCTTCTACGCATTCAGGTTTGGAGTTCTGTGCCTTCAGCACAGAAGCACTTCAATCAATATTAGCTTTTTTTTGTTTTGATTTTAGGTACGAACCATGCTGCATCTGTATTTTTAATAGTTCGAACTCCATTCCCCTCTGCCTACAAGAAGTCAGAAAAAACTGTCTCATGTTAATACTTAAACACTAACCACTTTAATAGTCAGGGAGACAGTTTAGTACCGCTGAAGTCAGTAGCAAAACCCCTGATACATTCAGAACCACCATTAAGCTCACCCAGCATCACTGCTCTTCTGCATTGTTCTAAGCAAACAGCTATTAGCTCTACTTCTCCATCAAGAAATTACAAGATCTCACAAATACCCATTAAAACACTTTGATCATTAAAACAGAAAAGAAAGGGTACGAGGGAGAAAATTTCATTGACATTTAAAAGTATTTTTTTTGGGGGGGAAAGATGTGATCAAACAAGTACGTTCATTAAATTCAAACCACAATGTTTAGGCAATAGCTCTGCAGCCAAAAATTATTAATTTTACACTCTACTTAAATACAAATAATTCTGAAAACAAAGTAAAAACAGCTGTCACATGCCAGTAATGCATATTTCATTAATTTCAGAAACCCAAAACATTAACACTGACCACATGGCTAATGATACGAGCCGATCTTTGTGTTTTAGAACAGAAAAGCACAATACAGCACTCCTAAAGATAAAACAGATGTTTAAAAGGGCATATGAAACAGTAACAAATGCACTTTTATAATAAAACCATATAATTACAGTGTAATAACAGATACAATGAAGTGAACAAACTTGAACATACATTTTGGGGGGCGATGTCATCTTGAGTGATAATTACTTGACATACAGCAGCCATCTATTTTTAGCAGCATCTATTTTTAAGCAGCACCTCTATTGCACACAGTCATGCGCTAAACTGAGAAGTGACAGTTAACATGCACAATCTTCCAGTCTATGATACGGTCATAAACTATGATTTTCAAGAATTAGAGCTTGGAATTTATTTTGATTTAAAAGCCATCTTTAATGCATATTTAAACCAAGTCTGAAGAGTTTCTCTGTGGTTTATTTGGCATGTGGGTGTCTTTCAGGAGAACACAGATGCTGTAACTCACAGCCCCGCGCTCTCCCATGCAGGCGTTTACAACCAACAGGTCAACGTCTATGCATCTGGAGATACTTCAGAGACACCATCCCATTTCAAGCAGCCTCTGACACTGGCTGCCCTTAAAATCTAACACCAGCTAACAGCTTATAACATTGGCAGGCATTTCAATATTTTATCCTCCATGTACGTGCACCAGTACACGTTCAAAGACCGGGGTGTTTAGACTCCTCAGGAGAAGCCTTTGACAGGTGATGCACTGCTCCGGTGAGTACATGCACACACGTGTACGTGTCAAGAGGCTGAATTTAATCCTTAAGAAAGCAGGCAGCTGGCACCCAAAGAGAATAAGGCCCTTCATTTATCCACCGAACACAGAATGTGCAGCACCAGCATAAAATTTTCCTGGCTGATGTCTCCTGAAGGAAAAAATGCTGTATTACCCCAGACTGGGTGATCTAACAGACCCTCTCAGCTAAAATGTCCATGATTGCAAGTGACAACGTGATGGGAACTGGACTACAGGAGACTGGCTCAGTGATGGGAAGGGCTTTGGTGATACATTGGGCTTCATTATACCAGAGGGCTGTGGTATATGTATTCTCAGCCCTTAAGAACAGAAAACAGCTCTGAAGAGATGACATGCTGACCGTTAGGTTTAAGCCCAGCCTGCTGGTAACAAAACCAAAATCCTAAAAAAAAGAAAAGTTTTTAATTGTTCCACCTAGTCCCTGAACCATTCCGCCATCATTTTTACAAAAAACTGGAAAATAATTTTAATCATGACTTCCAGCCTCGAAAGAAAAGCTTGCAATTTTAAAAAGCAGCATTTGTGAAATATTAACAATTCACAACAGAAAGCTCCAAGAAATCCTCCTATATATTAATTTACCACGACAAAAGTGTACACAATTCAACATCTTGAATTTACATTTACTTTACAAATGTACCTGTTTTTTTCCTCTCTAAATTTCAAAATTGGAGAAGGGGATAAGGAATTAGGAGTTTATAAAAAAGAAGAAAAAAACCCAACCTCCATTTTAATCAACCACAGAACTGTTCAAAATGTCTGTTTAAAGAACGAGCTCAAACATTTTGGGTACCACCCTACCCTTTTAATCTTCTTTACTACTTCTACAGAACCACATCAGAAGATTTTTCTCAGTCTTCAGAAAAAGCTTGCAATAAAGTGACATTCGGCACCTGGACAAATGCCAACAAGTGTGGCAGATTGCACATCGATTTCAGATTTCACAGCTAAAAAATTCTTTTTGCTGAACAACAGGAAGATGTTTCTACCTGCACGTCAGCCCTTCCAAGCAGGGCCATCAACTTACTGCTTAAAAAAAACCCCAAAACAGTGCTTAAATACGTTCCTAAACCAAATATATTAACAGTGGTTTCAAAGCGTTTTCTAAGAAACACCAATTATCAAATTAGTTTCTTGAGCTTGCCCACACTTATTTGTGTGTCTTGTATATAGTAGCAAGGATCGCTATTCCTATTTTACAGACACTAAGACTGAAGGGGAACAATTAAGCGGTGACCGCTTTAAAGGCGTTGGGTTTTGGAGGTGTGATGTGGGAGGAGAAAAGAAAAGGCCCTTGAGACAGTACATCACAGCAGACATTGCTGTATTCTCTGAAGGCTCCACTAAATAATGCTGAAAATGACTGGCCAGACCTTCTCCTTCCTCTTGGAGATTTTTGTACTGCCCTGAAAAGGATCTGTCCTTGCATTCATGAACTGTAAGGTGCATCCAAGCTGCAAAAATACAGGAGGACGCTGGGGAGGAGGTCCTTCGTGTCAATTATAGTATAAATCAGTATTTAAAGGCAATTCCCACTGTAGTGACCATGTTCTCTTTTCCCTCCTGCAGAATAACTGTTCACATTTTTCCTCCCTCTTCTGTTAACAACCCCTTGGCAGCACAGGGTTTGGTCTTAAATTCTGAATATTTTTACAGACAACACAAAGGAATCAGAATTAGCTTGGTTAGCTAGATCTATTAGATTGCTTTGGTTTTGGAGAATCAAGGATGAAAGCCAAGTACGTTTCCATTGGTGGGAAGCAGTGAATGCACCTCCTTTGTTTTCCCATGCTAATCACTTATATCTATTTGGCAGCTTGATGTTTACAACAAGAAACTATTAAGAGCATGGCTGAATTTAACGCTAAACTGAGAACGCCACTGTTGGCTGCTTTATTGTCAAAAAGAGAATGTATTTATAACCAGTGCCATTTATTACTGTCATAAGTAATGAAAGAAATAAAACCTTAATATTGATGAGAGACAAGTATTGATATATTTTAGACTGGAATTAAAATTGAAAGCAGGCCATTTAGGGAGTCAATGAGAGAAAAAGCCCACCCTCATAAAATTCTAGCGAAAGCAGAAGCCCTAACAGAGCTGGGTAAAGAATATTAAATAACATCTTCAGCGTACAAAAATCTGGCCAATTCATCTGAATGACTGTATGAAAGATTTAGTGCTTTCTCCTCAAGAGCTAGGAAACTGGCTGGTTTGGTGCCTGGAGCACTTGACGGAGGCACAGAAGCTGGCGCGCTGGTCCTGGCTTTCAATGTTATTTGCTTTATGGTCCCTGCCCAAGCACGTGTCTGTGCCTCAGTTTCCAGACATCTAACACAGAGGCAACATTTTCAGCTCTCAGGAGACAGGGATGAGGGTATCTATTTGTAAAACGCTTCCCCCTCCTCCCAAAGCCCTACTTACAAAGGCAGACTTTCACATTCACCATTTAATGACTTCATCCAAGTTTCTCACTGCACTGTACACTCACATGCCACTTCTGAGATCAGAGCTTTTTCAAACAAGTGTTTTCGTCACTTTTGTAGTGAGACGTATTCCAGTCCAATGCTACAGCTCCACCACATCTCCAGACAGAATGTATTACTTGACTTTTACAAAAGAACACAAAAGATAAATTTTCTTGTTTTTCAAAGTAATATCTTTGAAATTTGTTGCCAACAAAACTTCAGAGTATTTGCAGTTTTAAAAAATGCGTACAGGAGAATAAGAGATAATTTGCAAGTAAATCATTAAAACGTGTTATCTGAAAAAATTTTCATGCTTGTTTTTGATCTGCAAAGCTCCCTACTGGAAAAATGACTCAGAACATCAAAAAGAAATTAGCAGCAGGGTGCAATAAAGCAAAAGCTACATAAATGACATATTTCATCTGAAGGTGCTTCTGCAGTGTTTCAGGGTTTTAGAAATGATGAACACTAATTAACACCAAAAAATAATGATCTTTAGATGTGTTAACATTAAATAATTATTATTTAAGCAATGCATTTGTCTTACTTACATAGAGATTGAATCCAAAGACACAGCAACTCTCATCTGAAAACTGGTACCGAGCCAGTTATTTGCTGATCAACCTGAACATCATTCTGATACTGAAGATGTAAGTTATTTCATTTTGGCAAAATATTGCAAGATGGCAAAGGGACAACTGACTGTAATTGAAGACATTTGGACACATATGTTGATACTAGGGTGGGTACACTGGATACTAGGACGGGTAGATATGCTCCTCCTTTTATCTTTTCTGTTTAGTAAATATCCAGCTGCTAAGATTATTTCAGAAATACTAAGCACGCATGCGTGCAAGACATGAGCAGTCACCTCAGCTTACTGGGGAGGTCCGCGTAGCAGCTCTTGCTGCTGTTTGTACAGAACACAGACACGCACTCCAGTGACGTGATTTGAGATCAGCTCAGGGGACCCTTTTGATACTTTGGTCCCAGCTCTTCTCCCTGCTTGCAACTTCTGACCTTCCTACTCGTAGCAAGTGGTGCGACCAGAAGGCTACTCCTCTCGGCATCCCTTTGAAGCAAACACTCACAAAACATCTCTGAAGTTCAATGCTGGAACAGAAAACTGGATTCCTCAGCCCTCAACACTAGCAATAAGCAGTGCATCTCTGCAGGCAGCAAGAGTTGGAGCTCAGTACCCACCATACTGACTTCTTCTAACACTGATACCAAAAATTGACTGTTAGGATCAGAGTCTCTGTGTACCTTGTATTTCTTACTAGCACGTACACCAATTAGACCCTAAATACCTACAATCCCATCAGAAATAAGCTTTAAGGAAGGCAAACGCTGCAAGCCTGAACATGCATCAGTGTCAGTGCTGACTACAGCATTTTGCATGGGCACAGACATAAGCCTGAATTTAGTTCATGCTCCGTTACATCTGAAAAATAAACGGAACTTTTTCCAACTCAGATGAATCCATCTTTACACTTTCTACAGCATGCATGTTTATACTCCCGCTCATTAAATAAAAAGGATAACTGTCCCATTCATCTAAACAGAAGGTGAAGAGTATTTTCAGCTTAATTGCCCCCAAGAAGTAAGTCTTTGTATTTTCTCTGGACTGTCTGGATTTTAGTAACACTATTTGGAACATGAAAGCTGCTCGTTCAAGAGAACAACACATACAAAAGATGAGTGACGGCCGAAAGCCATTTTCTCACATAAAAGCAAGATTCCACTAATCAGAGTTAATCGTCCATTATGCAGACTCTTACAGGACCTGCCTAGTGAGAAATCCCCAAATGGCAATTACTGCTGAGAGGCTGAGCAGAGCCTCCCTGCTTCTGGGCCACGTCGAGCAGGAGCTGAGACTCAGCCAGAGCCAAGATCAGCATTTCCAGCTGAGGGCAAAATGATGTGGAGTGGGCTTTGGGACGTATAAAGCTCAGGCTGCAGGAGTCAAAAACGTGCGCAGTTATGGGAGAAGAAAATGGGTCTGAGGTCTGCATTTGAGGGGACAGTGTATGTTGTAGGAAGTGAGGATGTAGGATTACAATAGTTAATCCTTCACAACCAAAAAAATGTTCTCCTACAAGACAAAAAAAACCCAAACAATCACTGTCTTGTGTTCAAGATCCCACTGCATATCTTGGTAGCCAGGATGGACAGCACATCGCTACAGTGCATAATGAATTCACAGATTCTAAAAAAACAATAAACACAGTTGCATACTGTCATTAAGACAAAATGTATCATATTCTGTCAGCAGCGAGCCAAATATTCACAGCATTTATATTTTAATCAAAACCTCGTATCATGTGTTTTGGTATTGCCCATTTTTTAGCTACTGAACTCTTAGACTGTATGTAAACGTATATGCATGCACATTTTGTTTTTCTAGTAAGACATCTATAGGCATTGGGTAAGAGAACAGTATTAGTGTCAAGATACAGCACACAGAGCTAAAAAAAAACACCCTAAAACATCTGTGACTGTGCAGAAGCAAATTTATCCTCAGGAATGTATGTTGTTTAGTTGCTAGAAAAAGCATGAAGTGACAGGAGTATACATAACCATGTATTTTATTACTAGCTGAAAATACTTAGGAGTCAAATCCTATAGTCTTGAGTTGACCACTGCAACTCATGTAAAACGTTGTCTGAGATCACAGGACCTGGCTTACGGATGAGCAGTCCCGAGCCGTGCTCTGTGAAATCACAGCGCCGGTCTGAGCAAACATACCGGGGCTGTATTCTCCCCAGGGGTCATCACTGTACTTCAGTGTCAGTACATTTGTCCAGGATGAAATCTGAGGGTATCTGACTACAAAACACTGAGCAACGCTGCTACAGATCAAAGGGCTAATTTCAATTCAGAGGGAAACACAGGAGCCTTTTTAAAGGCTATTAAATGATGCAATTATTAAACTAGCACCATCCTGACTTTTGTGTTGTACATTCAGTTTGAAAGCTCAGGAGGAGACAAAAATTACAAAGTAAATCATTCAGCCTTCAATATTGTAGAGGTTTGTATTTGTAATTTGGTTTTGGCAGTAATGAGGGAAAAATACTTTCTAAAAGTACTACAGATTTTCAGCTCAACACTTCCTTGAATGTGTTGATTTAAAGATTAAAAAAAGGCCAAGTTTATGTCCTTTTAAAAAATTATAATAACATGCAGTGATTGGAAATTTGATTATTCCAAAATTAGATCTAAGACAGGCTATCAGTAACAGGAAGAAGTACAAGTAGAGCCAATTTTCATTTAGCCACAACTACAGAGCACAAGCTTAATAAATGTATTTTCCATGCAATGCCACTCGTACTACCTTACAAAACATGAAGCCATTCCAGGGATTAAAACTGGAAAATTAGCTGCTAGTGGCATACTGTATTTCCAAGTTCAACATGGCTTACTGTACTGTGGCGTTAGCCAAAGCTTGAGGCCTCAACAAGGTAATAATAAAATTCACTACGATGTCAGTTCAGAGCTTTTCATCTTAAAAAAAACAAACAAACACACAAAACACACCTCAGTTCTGCAGTTTCAATTTTACCAAAATAACTGACGACAAGGAAAAAAACCTGTGCTTGACCATACTTTACTGACTACATCAGTGAACTACACGTTTAGACGTCTTTGAATTCGCTCCATTTAGCAAGGCAGCTATCTGAAATGACTCTGAAAGGTTTACATTGTTAGTATTTATTTTTAAAATTTGCCTTTTAGGAAAATGTATTGTTTTCTGCCGGTAACAATAATGAGAAAAAACAACCACAAAATGGATGGCTGTTAGCAGAAGAGATATGCTGGTCTGTTAACCTGGTGTTTTGAGTAGCAAATATCAGCAGCAACAGAAAGAAAAGACTTGGAGGTGATTTTACAGGAACCGTACCATTTACCAGCAAAACGCTATCAGCTCTGTAACTGGAGCCACAAAGTTTTAGGATCTCACAAGTAGCCTGAGGAGCAATACATTCTGCATGGTTAGTACTGCAGGTTTGTAGAAGGAGGACGGGAAAAATAAGAATTCACTTGATTGATTAAAAATTATTCTTTAAACGAAAGTGCCTCAATTCTTGGTGCTTCTCTGGATGGCATCTGGTCTTCACCACCTGGAAATTCCCACATGCACTAGCACAACCTAGTGCTTGCGTGCTGCAATAACATGCTGAGAGGGGAAAGCCAGCTCATCACACTACCTTACCTCCATCAGGTTTTTAGATATAGCTGCAAATCCTTCTTATATTCGAAGCCCCCGAAGCCCTTGTATTAGAAAAGAAGTTGCTGAGCCTAATTTGCAGCACAGAAACATTGCTTAATTGTTTCTTCCTTGATTAGAGCCAGAGATATAACAAGGAATTTAAACGGCAGAGGAAGCAGTCTAAGATGATGAGGTGTTTCTGACCAGCTGTGCCTTTTAACCAGATTCTCTATTCCTCATGCAACGAGAAAACAGAAAACACTGCTGTGCCCTCACTAAGGACAGACACCAACTAACATGTATTTTAAATCAAATCAGCTACCTTCAGGAAACTGTTACCAGCAGAGACAACTTATAACGAGCTAAGAGATTAAGGGAGAGAGCACATCTTTGAATGCCTTACCCAGAAAGGAAGTAGCAATCACAGACTCTGGAGTTCATTACTCTTTGTGGGAGGAAAGGTCGTTACAACGAGACCATGTAAGCAAGGTCCTGACGAGCAAACACTGCAGGTTTTTTCCTCTCAAAGGGGAAGAAAGCTCTCTACCAGATAACGAACAAAATCTCTAGTGAAGTCTTACACAAATACCACCTCCATCCCACAGAATGGAAATGATTAAAGCCTTTAGTTTTTCATTTATTTAACAACAGAGCAGTGTTGAAATGATCTTGGTTATGAACCAAAGGGTAGTTCAAAATTTCCTTGGAGGCATTAACATTTTAAGCGGTTTAACATAAAGTGCATTATATAGTAATTGCACACCATATGCTTTCTGTGTTTCGGTGTGAAGACGCTGCCAGATGGGCTCTGATACTTCTAGCTTGAAGTGTCTGAATGGAAAAGATTAGAAGAAAGAAGAAGTGCCAGGATCACGCTAAACAATTCCGTTTCTTATTTTGTAAAGTATGTGGCAAATGCAGAGCTGGCAAGTTCTTTACCAGATGACAAAGGTATTAACACAGTAAAAGTTGTACAGGATGCTCAAGAAACTAAAGTATGACAGTCCAATTTGAGTTCCGATAAGCCATAAATGCAGTAAATTTGTAACCTAAACTAGTGGTTGGCTCTTCACTTTCATCCTTCTGCCATTATGCAGAAGAAAATGACTTGGGAATAATTCTCTTGCTTATCTTACAGACTGATTCAGAGAAAAAGGACAGAGAGGATGATAGCTAAAAATCAAAGGCACCTCCTAGCACCCATAAAAATAAAATAATCAAAAAGCTCATTCAAAGCTTGTAACTCTTTCAGCCTTTGCAGCAGCGCTATACTCAACCTCACAGAACAGGCAGGAATGGGAAGGCAGATATTTGGGCAGATCTTCTACAAAACAGCTAGGCACTATGGGAGACAGATTTTGTAGCTAGAATTTTCTGCGTTATGACCCAACATCATTTAGTACTTCACTCTTGGAGACCCCATATGGGGGAGCAGATGCAGCCAAGTTATCTAATGTGATAACAGAGCTCCCCTACCTTGTTGTAAGAGTTAACCCTGAGATCCTGGTCAAATTCTACCAGAAACAAGTTTAGAAATGAGCTTTAAAACAAACAAACAAAAAAAACAACCAAACAACCTTTGATTTTTAATGGGACTCTTATACCAAACTCATTCAGTTACTTCTGAAAAATCCTGTTCTGCCAGCCCTGCTGGCTTTTTGCTGTGATACTTACTCAAGAAATAGTTTGCTGCCAATTTTAAGATACTCTCTCTTTCATTTCCATACTACCAGCTCTTTACAATAAACAGAGTATTATCTCCAATGCTTCAACACCTCCATGACAGAAAAGAATTAAGACACCTTCCCCACTACATAAATCAGTATCCTGCTATATAAAATGAGCTACGGGAGGGCTGAACACTGACATACTGACCTGGCAACTTTCGTTCTACAAAAGAAAGTGCTACAAGCAAAGTTACAATACCCATGACAAAGCTTCCAAGTACTAGCACCCCTGTGTCTGCAGTGACAGCAATACCGTGATCAGAGCTGCTGATATACTGGATCTGAGCATAATTGTTTGTAGAGAGGGGGCACTGAAAGTCAACAAAATAGCTGACAATCTGCTTTCTACTCAACTTACTGTGCTTTGGACAGGGTAAAAACTTGCCTTGTAGCACTGTATTCTCCAGATGCTCTCACTTTGCATTTCTTTTTGCGACACAACCAAATTATTAGCAAGAGCCTCCATCCCAGAGAACAAACTCCTTGGGAGCCCTTCCAGCAGGAAAGAAAAATGTAGTCAGTGTCTATACAGCATAAATTACTCCTTCGTGGTGAAGGAGGAGTCATTTAGAAGCAAATAAATCTTCACTCTTACTGCTTTAAAAATCAGATGACTGATTAGAGCTATTCAAGCAAGTAGCCAACCGATTAAATTTCTTCTGGCTCTGGCTATTTACAACAGGCTTCGCTCACACTCTGGAGAGAGGTTCAAGCGGATTATGCATTTCAAGCACTGTGAACAGCCACTCACACCGCTGCCAAAGAGGAAGAATGCTCTTTGAGTCTTCTTGTAACTGTGAAGGAAGTCTTATTTTCTATGCAGGACTTCCCAAGATAAGAATAATGAACTGTATGTTCAGCTTTACTAGAAACTGCAGGGGAGAGGGGGAAGGTTGATTGACACACTATTTAGGTAACTGAAATGCACATCTCAGAAATCCTACTGGGCATAAATATCAGTGGACAAACAGCACAAAAAAAGCAGATGAACATCTTAGTTTGCTAAACGCCAGTTAGAGAACACAACCCTGAGAGATGACCTGTAGCACATGGGGTTTACAGATTCACATAAAACTTAACTTCAGAAAAACATTCTTTCCCATCCATCTGTATTAGGATTTTACTTACTTATTACGTCCCTGCAATACAGCCACCTTTTTCGCCTCTTAGGAATAAATGCATTTTTGCTTAAGAAAGTTCATAAAAATAAGACTGATAATAAACCGAGGTTGGGTTGAGGGTTTTTTGCAGTTCTCTTACTGTGTTCAACACCCATTTACAACTTACAGCTTCTTCCTCAGAAAATATTTGATGAACTCTACTTTGTGCTTGGACCATGTGAAACCATGCTAAACCCCAAAATACTGACAAGAATCTGATTGAGAAATACATTGGCAAACACAGGCCTATTTAAGGAAATACTCATCCATGTAGGTGTTAATGAGTGAAGGAAAATATGTTTGGATGAGTATTTATATAACGGCAGAAAATATTTACAATACGTTAATCAAAACCAGACAGATTATCATACTGTGTCCATGGGGGTCAGTTTTTCAACTTGTCCGTGAGTTTATACTTTTATTCAAAGGCACATTTCTACTTACTTGGTTAGCTTATGGTCTTTCATTGCTACGAGGAAATCTCTCACAGTCTGAGGACTCTGGTATCTACAGGGTGTTTTTGAAATGTACTTCAGTGTCTGCAAGGGATAGGAGGAAAGTATACATTATTTCACAGTTACTGTTTGTTTTACCAGTGTGTATGAAACAAGCCAGTCTTGAAAAGTCTCCTCAGTACTACTCAGAAAAAATTGGAAAAGTCATTTCAAGTTTTGGGGTTTGGCTTTTTTTTGTTTGGGTTTTGGCATTTTTTGTTGTGTTTCATTTTTTTTTGGTTTTGGGGTTTGTTTTTGTTTTTTTTTAAACAGTGGGAAGTGCTGTCACAGATGATAAATCACTCACATTTTTCTATCTTCATTAAGACTAGACTAATATTTGCTGAGGGAGTAAGAAACAGGCAATATGTAACTACAACATTATGTGATAGAAATCACATTAGTACTTCTCCAGAAAGCCCCAGTGAATTCATTCCATAAAGACGTGACCCAGCCAGCTCACTGCACAGCCAGGTGAGAATTACAGCTTTCACTATTCCCTCTGTGGCTCTGGAGAGCCACTTATCTCATCTGTTCAAAGACCAAAGTTGCACATTGAAGAGTACAGAAAAGGAGCGAGTTTTACCTCTGCGAAAAAAAAAACCCAGCTGCTGATTGTGAGACATTTGCTTTCTTGGTTTGAAATAATCTCAGCTGATGCTAAGACTGTGATCAAGACATACTTACAGCTGTGCTGAATAGTATCACTTAGATTTACTTTTCCTTTAAAAAAAAACAATAAACATTTACAGATTCAAAGTGAGCTGAAAAAGGTGCAAAGACACGGGGGTTTGGGATTTTTTGTGGTGTTTCTTTTTTGTGTGTTTTGCTTCGGGTTTTGTTTTTTAAAAAGCAGTAACACTTCAGAAAAGCTGAATACTATTCATCCTTAAAACCATGCTACCTTCTGCCAAGTTCTCATGTGCCAGGGATACTCTCACTGCCAACCCATAACTAACTCATTAAGCTCTCCAATCTGTGGTCGTTTTCATCCTGTATATGCATATTTGGCAATGCTTTTAAAAGTTCATAGAAGCAGGTTAGGTGGATTGTCATGAAAATCTACAAGAATACTGTAGGATTAGAAACGTTTATCTGACTTGAGACAATTTATCTTTGCTCCATTTTTTACATGTAACACCTACCAACCTCAGCTAACTTTTGCTGAGGTTACATCTGCTTTTTTTATTTAAAACACGACACTTGGCAGACAGATAATACATAATGTAACTTGACCCGAATTTAAAAAAAAAAGTCAATTAAAAAACCCCACACAAATTCCAGTTCATAGCTGTCTTTTCACTGAAAGTAGCTTAGACTCTTCCTGAATGCCACTTTGATTAGACCCCAAAACGAAGAGTTGGAAATAACAAGCATCAGTGGAAAAGTCAAGGAAATCCCTGCATTGTCTGCATTGTGTGCATCAGCAACTGAAGGATTTAAGAGAGTATTGTCAATGCTTGTTTTGAATTAAGGAAGAAAATCTTCATCAGTTGACACTGCATAGCTATACATAAAGCTTAAAAGTATCAATACAAATGACTCATGATTCACTAACTGGATTGCAAATAGAGACACGTGTGGTAGGATACCACATGCACAGATCATCTGTAATAATAAAAAAAACATAAAATCCTAAACGGTACTTTTTGAGTTTCTTTCTCAGAAAATTTTTAAACTGAGTATTTATATCTGAAAAGTCAAAAGCCAAAAAAGCTGAATCAGTATTCTCAGAGCAGAAAACAGCTACTGGGAAAAAATGAGCTACAAGATCGGTATGGCAAATAGGAAAATATGCAAATGTATTTCCACTAGAATCTGTTATCACGTAAAAATGCTAGGTAAAGGAAAACAACACAGGATAATTCATCCTAATTCACAAATAAGAGTGTTGATGATATATGAATCACTGGTATTCATAAGCACCAGATTCACTGGACTACTGAGGAACAGATTTAAAAGCACAGTAAGGTGTTAGGTAACCCTCCCTTCTCTGAGTCCCATCCTGACCTTTTCAGATAAAGTAGAGTTATTATATACCAATAATGCCTCACATGAAATCACTGTATCATCATGTAATAAGATTATTTAATAGGAGTAGTTTCTTTTCCAGTTTAGTCCTTTTTGGCCATTTCAGACCAATGAAAATGCCAGACATACAGCGAAACACAGCTCCAGTTTAGCAAGCTTTAGCTAGTTATTTCAGTACCGATGGATACAAGCCTGCACAGAGCTCATGAAGACATACTCGGCACAAATACAAACAATCCTGCAAGATCAAATTCGGGTTTTCTTTCAGTCAAATATAGAGAAAATTTACCTAGAGTTTACAGCAGCTTCACTCCATGCACAAAACCAAGCATCCTATAGTAGCAATATAACATGGCAATTAAAGCTTTAAGGTGCATTCTGACAAAATATACTTACAGGATCTTTCTCAGCTGTTTCAAAGAGGTACAGGAAGAGACTGTGAGTCTCCATGAAGACTTAAATTAGATTTTTTGTAAGCCCCTATTTTGTTTAATATGAGGCTTAGGAATTACAACTCTATACCTTTTCAAACAAAGCCAGAACTAAAACAAAAACAAAGCCTAGGCCAAATCTTATTCACATGGGTAGTTTCACTGCGCAACAGGATTACTCATGCAAGCAAGGCAAACTGCTTTCAACGTCCTGCCAATCGTGCTGCTACTCATGCAGTTCTCTGACACAGACACAATAGGTCATACTGCAAGTTTGTTAGGAAGTTGCTAATTTGAGATATTGGAAATGTTAATATTTGTGTTATATGATTTTAAAAGTTCTTCCTAGCAATAGACAAACATTTATTACCAATCTGGCATCCAACTGATGTTGCTATATGTACACGTGATTTTGTTACTCAGGTTGTTCATGTCTTGCTCTTTTGACAAAAAAACCCAACCTTAAAAAGTAATCTATTCTGGTGGAAAATTATTAGTTTAATTCTGTTAATAAGAAAATATCTGTGCCTCAGCTTTGAAACCATGATTAGGTGGTATCATCAATTCATCAGATGATAGCGAGTTCTGCCCTGGGTCTTAAAAGGATAGAATATTTGGAATCAAAAAACCCCCACAAAACCAAACCACTAAAATACAAGGGAGGGGTTATCCTTTTTGTGATTTTAATAAGAGCAGCTGCATGCCTCTGCCCCGACAGTGCCATAAGCCTACAACCTGAATAAACTGACCACAGAAAAGTGGCAAAAGAAAAAAAAATTTACTGTGTTTTTCAATAGGGGAAATTTGATAGAAAATTATTAATATACAGACCTAAGGATGTGAATTACTCCAGCTTGGGCTAATTTACAAAGGAATTTCACTGTGCTACTCACTTCATACATGATTGTGTTCAGATTCTGCTGACCAGAGCTCTGCTTGTTTTTTCCACTCTCTTTGCGCTGCTGCTTCAGATCAGTAAGTAACTGGAACACCTGGGGCGGGGGGGGAAGTGTTTTAGAACATTTGAGAGCATTTTACCTAAAAATATTACAGCAGGAAAACATAAATGAACAATGCAAAATCCTACCAACCAAACAACAAAAAAAAAACATAGCTTCTTTGGCGAATGCACCAGCAACTGAAATGAAAAATATTTTGGCACCAGAATGATGAGTAAGTATGTAAATTGTTTTTTAAAATTTGTGACTATGTTAAACAGATTTTCAGCAGTTGTTAAATGTTATCCAAGAGCTCCAAAGGAGAAGTTGCCAGGATGAATCTATCCTACTTGTTTATCTTATGTCCGGAACAGTTTGCTCATACACTGCTGTACTGGCACAGAGCTCCCATTTAAATAGGAGTGATGCTTGAAGCAAGATGTCACACAAGTTTACGGCCCTACTGGATTTGTTATGACAGATGTAACCATAATATTAAAATGGATATGCATCTTGTCTCACAGAGATGCAATTTTACATTATCGAAAAAAAAAAAAAAGGTTAACTCTACAACTGTCACACTGCCAGGAACCAACTAAATAAAGGCTTAACCTATAGATGCTCCTAAGATTACTGATCCTATTGTAAATTCCAGAGGAGTTATTAATAATAGTAAATGTTACAGTGACCAGCATGGTGTTATGGTATGTTAAGCCACAAAGATTAAATTAGCTCCCTATTTCATCACAACAATGTAATACAAGCAGACATTCTTGAAAAGAATGTAATAAAGTTGTCTTCACATTTATGATGCAGTGAGTATTAATGGGAGTCTGAAGGCAAGGAAAACAAAATTTTGATTTTTGTAACTGTGCTTTGTCAAATCTGTTGCAACACCACAACATCTTTATTCATCGTAGCTAAACGTGCACCAAAATGTTGAGACAGCACCACAATTCTCTTTCATTCCCATATTAAATCACATTAGGTTGAAATTTCTTCAGCTGTTTTACTTCAGGCTTTATGGTATATCCAGAGCCAATAACCGCAGCAAAGGAACACTTCTTACTGTTTATCCCCTAATTTTTAACTATCTTAATTCAAGATCCTGTTCCAGCAGTATTATAAACTGACAAGTCTATAGAAATAAGAATACAAACATTTCTAGACAGTAAGAAATAAGCACATTACTGGCTACAATCCTGCAATTACTTTATATTGCATCTTCTACGAAAAAGGAACACCTGTCAATCTGCACTTGAAAGCCAAAACTCAAGCTATGAACTTTTATCTAATAAATATTTATAGAAAATGACATGAAATGACAACTCCAAACTCACAGAAGAAATACGGGCATGGAACATACATCATGTCAGTCCTAAATATTCCTTTCAAACAGTACTTTCTTTGCAAACTATTACCTTGATAAAGAGTCAAATTGCAACTGGAAAGAGGAGCAAACAGAACGGGATCAGTAAGTTTAGGGAAAACAGTACTTTGAAGAGCAGTGAAAAGCCATGCCCCAAAAACCTATAGTGGCAGAGATGATTTTGCAATAAATAATTTCTGAAATACTTGCTATTTTCTTTACTGCAATAGTACATGTTTTTAACAAACAGACACCTAAGGTTACTTTGGCTGACATAATATCATCTATTTCTTAAGCAAGACAATTCTTTCCAAGTAGCTCATTAAAGCCCTTCTAACAGCCACCAGATGGTTGCTCTGCTGTACGCAGACAGATGCAGCTCAAGATAAAACATTTCAAGATTTATTTCAGAATAGGATGAAACAGCTGTGCAACTTTTAAACTTCAGCAATAAAACAGTATAAATGAAACACTTGGGTTATTAAAACCATTCCAAAAAAAGTACACTCATAAACAAAGCGCTGAAATCTTTCCAATAGCTGGCTGAAGTTAAACCAACAAGAATATGACGTCTCTTTCTACCTCACTAAAGAAATACCTTTGCTTAGGGGAGAGGAAAATGATTCAGAGCTTACCTATACTAGAAAATAAGGTTGTTTTTTTAATTTGTTATTTGCATGCCAATATTCGTTGTTTATTTTGACAGGGCACTGCAGCTTCCCCGTGACACCAGGTCAAGGTGCATCCCTGGCTTTGACGAGTGTTTATCTTGAGTAACACATCTCAGATCAGCACACTGCCTCATCCTCACTATAACCTGACCTGCTTTGGAAAAACCTCAAGATGTTTAAAAAAATACTGTCAAGCACTCAGAGGTGTAAGACTGCATTTCCAGTAGGACGGGCTTTAATAAACTATGTGTTAATGAGTTACAGGTTCTTGGACAACACTGCACATCACAAGCTTAAAGTTAAATACGAAACATGGATTCTAGCAGCAGCCATCTGTGAAGAATGTTTGAATTTTTTTTCGAGAATTTTTATTCGCAATATTAAAGAGACTGCAGCAATCAGTGTGTCGCATATGTGGTGGTATATTGGCTTATCATAAGACAAAATTCAAAAAAATATATTTGGACATTGCTGTCCAGTTACAGAGGTGTCAACATCCCCGATTTGGGATCCAATGCATCATACGTCAGAAAAAGCACCAGTGAATCCCGTGCACTTGCCCAAATACCCGAGTATTTGAAGATGTGGAGAATCAAATTCTAAATAAAAAAACACCGCACACAAGATGATTCAACAAACTAAACACACAGCAACAGAGTAAATACAATATAGCCGGAGTTAAAGTTACTGACATTCTAAAGATCTGCTCCTCATCTACTTGAAAAACATATTTATATCTGGTTTTATAGATTTGTGATCAACCAGATAATAATACAGTACCCATTACTAGTGAAAACTAGTAATTTCTAGCAAACTATATTCTCTTTAAAAAGCTTTTTTTTTTTTTTAATAACAAATCAAATGGAGCGGGTAGAAATCACATACAGGTCTTGCTAATTGGCACTGGCAATTTTTAGCTTCCAAAGTAGTATATAAGTGACTGATTACAGCTTTAAACTGCTGGTTTAAAACCAGGACACAGATTATCTTACCTCAAAGTTACTCAACAATGCAGCATTTGCATCTTTTCTAAAAGGAAAAATGAAAATTATTAATTTATGTTCCAAATGAAACTGTCTAAAATTTTTCTTTGCTGAGTCATGCAGACGCTAAAAGAACAGATGCTACTTTCATAAAGTTAAAAAAAAAAAAGAAATCATAAAGAAATCTATTTTTGGTGATTCTATAATTACCAAGTTGTGGCCACTTCCGGAAAATATTTTTCCATGTTGTTGGTAGAATTATTACATAAATATACAGTATATTTTGCACAACTTGCCCCATAAATCATAATACACTTAACATAATCTTTTTACTTAGCGCCACTGTATCATTCACTCATCCAATGTGACAAACTAAAACCAAATTGCCCTGCCTCTTCCTTACAAAAAAGGGCCTGCAGATTTATTTAAATAAAGATTGACAGGAAAAAAAATCATTCAGAACACACACACACTACTTATTAGTCTAGAGTACAGAAAAAGAAAATACTATTTTTAGTACAATGTGCGTGTGTGTGTGTATAGGTAAGGCACTATATTTACACACACTATACTGAGTAAAAAAACCTTATTGTCTTTCCATTTTATTTATTCTTTGACTCTTCATATGGCTACTCCTTTATTAGCAGGGCAAGGCTGAAAGCTTCCCATTTTCCACCAGCCAAATACTTCCCCACTAATTCTGTCCCAACTGACCACAAATCGTGATCCACCACGGGCAGACTGAATGCACTCTCTTTGAGATTTAGATTAATCACGCTTCTATTACTACCGGATATTGTAATTTTATATTTTTAAATCAAAAAAAGGGAGAAAAACTGACGCAGAACATCCTATATTCCCGAACAACACATTCTGCTGAGTAGTCAGTAGCCACAACAACAGAAAGTTTCCATACAAAAGGAAAAAAAGGCCTTTCTCAGGTCTGTGCAGCAGCTTATAAAAAAAAGAAAAAAAGGTACAATGTATTGTTAAGCACCGTCAACTGTTTGAATAGAACTGTCACGTTCATCAGTTTCAAACGAGTTAAATGCGTCCACAAACTTCCACAGGTTCTATCATTGTTTTTAAATGAAAAGGACCCTCTAAAATACGCTGAGATGAACTTCAACTTCCATTTCGCTGACTCAAGTGAAACTTCAGCAAGTGAGCTCACACACGCATTAGTTTTCATTCATGTTTTACAAACCATATAGCTTTTGTTGTTAGGTAAATGCAATTCTTCAGAATGTTTGCATTCAGGCTATCACTACAGAAATCCCTATGGATCAAAGACATTCTTTGTTAGAAATAATAATGCTACAGAAGAATTATATAGGGAATTATTCTGTTAAATAAGTGAAAGGGTCATATACAATAAATACATTACGATGTAAATAAATACACAAAATCTCCCTGAAGTTAAATTACTGAAGACAATTGCTTTTTTTTTTTAATTCAAAACCCCTTTGCCATTCAGAAAAATATTTTCTTTCTTCTAGCAATGGATACCAAATGAGTCAGTCTCAAACCTTCAACAATTTTTGTTGTGCTGAAATACCAGAATTACAAACTGATAAATATGACCATATTCAAAAACTTTCGCAGAACTCATAAAATTTTATTCAGTCCTCTCATAAATCAACTGTCAATTTTACATTCAAAAACCAAGAAATTATGAATGAATTCTGATGCATGTTTTTAAATAGTCAACTAAAAAGTATGCTTGATTTTTACAAGATTATGACTTAAACAAAAAGGAAAGAAATCTCATGTTAACATCAAATGTATGAACACTTTTTAGAATGTTTAAACAGGTAATATTTGTCCAGATTTTACTCCAAACCAAAATATTACTCAGAAGGTCTTCTGCATATGACTTAGAAAAATATCTTAGTATACGGCATCACACCTCTAAAAATATCACTGATGCTTCATGTTTTCAAATCTACTGCTTAAAATATGTTGTATATTTAAACCAAAATGTTTTCTGGAGGGTTCTTTTCTCTAGTGACAGATACTTTTGATGCAACAAGAACTTAGGAGAAGTTTTCCTAGTTGCACAGCTTCCCTCTATAAAGATCGTCAGGCAGGAGGCAAAAGATTAGGAAGATTAAATTCCAACAGCAATTCAAGTGCAAAATGGACTAAATTGTTCCATTCCAATGCAAGGGACATTCACCCACAGCTCAGGACTTTGCCAGGTCTTCTACCTCTGATGCACCTTCCTATTGGTACCAAAAGAGGTAGCACCAGTAAAATAAGTTGGGCTACTGAAGGTAGTAAAAAACAAGTGGATGTATAAGTGGCAGCACAGACATACTATTAATGGTATCAAAAGCATCTTTCTCAGCAAGGCAAATCCTATCTTTCCTCACATGCAACAGCAACTTGCAGCCAGTGTATGTGTTTCACAGCATTTTTCAGTATACAACGGTGAGAACAGCTCATTTCCCTGCAGGCTGCTACTGATGTTGAGGCTAACATAATACAAACCCATATTTCAATGGATGTTTTGTATTTGTTATCTACTTCCAAATTTTATGTATACAAGGTTTGATCATAATAGTACAGAAGATTTAATGACAATAAAGCATCCGTGGATAACATCAACTGCAATAGCTCGGCTGACTTTTGTGGATGCTGACATACATCTCACAGGACTTGCATCCTCCGTGCCCTCATTCATTAGAAACCTGTGTCGCATACATGTATATAACCACACAATGTAATGGGCTCCACACAACTCACCAGAATTGAGCTTCTAAACTTCAAAATATGTCAAATCCTATTGTTTTGTGCCCAGGTGACACTAATAAGTCAGAAACACGCATAGTGCTGTCAGCATAGGAAGGCAACAAAACTTGCTGCCTGGGATGGCAACCTGGAGTCCAGCTGGTGTAACCACCATGAACTATCAGCTAGCCAAAATTTTGACTCGCCTCTTGTATTTACAATTGCTGGAGCACACCCGTTAGGTTTTCTCCTTCTCCAGCATATTCAGCTCCTACAATTAGCTGTCTACTTGATGCTCACAGGAATAACTCTCTCCCAGAAACTGCAGGCAGAGGATTCACACTTCACCTCTCCCGGGGCAGAATGGAAAATGGAGTGCAAGGAGACAGGAGGGACACGGGAGATGGGGACGGAAAGCGGGATTCAAGCTGAGCTACGACGCCTTTTGCCACAACTGATGCTTCAGCGAGATTTTTAAGCCAACAAAAAAAAAAACAAACCCAGCTCAGCTTCCCACCAGAATGCCTGAACACACTGCTGGTTACAGAGATGTTAAAGGCCCGATACACCCCCCATAGATTGCAGGCAGGCCCATACAGATATACCCCCACACGCTGCAGGCAGGCAGGCCCATATAGATGTACTCCCAAACACCACAGGCAGGAAGGCCCATATAGATATACCCATACACATCATAGGCAGGCAGGCCCATATAGATAATACCCCCCCTCACACAGAGGCAGGCAGGCCCATATAGACGTACCCCCAGACACCACAGGCAGGT
>VZSZ01010822.1:2005-12251 GCA_013398815.1 Ibidorhyncha struthersii
CACTGAACTTCTGAGAGGGGAAGGGTTAAGGGGGGCAAGGGGAAGGGGAGAGGGAGAGGGAAGGGAGGGTGAGAGGGTGGCTGGCCGAGGGGGGCGGCGGGTCTGCCGAGCGGTCCAAGCTGCCATCCCCACTGCAGTTTGTCACTGGCATGGGCATAGCCACGCTGCCTCATTGATTTGTAGCTTGTGTAAATCTCCGTTCGCAGGGCGCTCCTAGCTTGGGCAGCGAATGAGCTATAGGCACCGAATATATACGTTGCGGTTTTGCGTGGGTCCAGTTTCCTTCAGCAAGCCCCTGTCCCTGGTGCGATTTCGGTTGCGTCATGTTGAGGCTCCAAACGCTGCACTTGCAGCGCACTTTGCATCCAGCTAAAGTTGGGTTTTCCCCAGCCTTGCTGCTTTGCTGTAATTTTCAAGCTCCAAGTATTTGTGGTGAAAGCTGCTCTGTACTTTTTGACAAGATAATATCAATGTAGCAGCAGAGTGGTGTAAAATCAGCTGTGCACACAAGTGTGAGGGAGTTCTGCAGCCAAATTTCTTCTTGCTGCTCAGTCAGCCCAGTGGGTTCCCTTCCTTTGTGTTTATTCTGACTAAGTGGGCCCAGATGAACCAAGCTGAGCTACAGGGCTCTGGGCTTGTGGCTGTAATGCAGAGAGGAGAGGAAAATACCGGTTGGATTCAGAGCAGTGTTTCAGGCTGTTGCGAATGGCTCTGGAGGCTACTGTGGGAGATGGTGGGTGTGTGGTGGCTTCAGATGACAATGTGAATGTGTCTCTGTGCGTGCTCGAATTCAGAAATGCGGTGCTTTTGCCTGGGCAGGTGTATGCAGAGCAGAGAGGGATGGAATGAGTGTGTTCTCCAACATGGAGTCCGTGGCCCTTTTTGTAAAGGATGTGAAGGATCATAATGTCACAAGTCAGCCAGATCATGAAATTCACTCGCCGCCATGGATGTTTTTGCTTTTTGCAAGGAAATGTCTCCAGCACAGTGGCTGGTGTGCTCTTCTGGTTTCATTAGAAAGGAGCACTGGTAGTGATTCACCATCTCTCTCAAAAGACATGGTTTAGGGTTTATGTGGTTGTTGGTTTTAAATTGCTTGGCTCTCCCACAAGAAAATAAGATCCACATTCATGTTTTCTTATCATTTTCTGCTTAAGACCAGTCTTGACATGGGAGGGACATTTTCAGACCCTGTGAATGACTTTATTTGCATGACAGCATTCAATGTTTTTGCAGTATGGAATTTTGCTGTTACTAACCTGGAAAATCTTACCTCTGTGTCAGCAATGGAGGAGGTTAAACACAGAAAGGGCATTTAGCATAGACCTGAAAGTTGGCTATAGATTATACGTAATTTTAATTTAAATGTATGCCAATAGTGGGTGTAGGAGCACCTTACACATTATTGTGATGCAGTGATGTGTGCCTGGTTTTCATTTTTTTTAGTTTTGTTTTTTTTTTTTTAACTCCATAGTAGTATTTCCTATAACACTTCTGGTTATGTAACAAGAAACAGAAAACAAAATACAACTTTAAAACAGGATTATTTTTTTCTTTATTTCAGTGTGTACAAAACAAATGAAATGGAAAGTGAAAAAATATTTAATGAAGCATTGATGTCTATTTTAAGAGAGTAAATAAGGTATCATTTTCCTTGTAAGGGGACACAAGGTATTTTGTAAATCAAACTGATTGAAACCTGTGATTGCACCTAGGTAATCCAGGCTTGTGTCATCTTTGACACAGTAAATGATGAAATTAAATTAAAAATGTAGTTTTATTTCTGAGCTCAAATTTATTTTTATGAACTTCTATTCTGTTTATTTTCTCCCTCCTATTTTACAGGAAGGAATGTTGCTTGTTAATTACATTGTCTGTGACTATGTAACTGTAGAAACCATTAAGAGTGTGCAATGTATCACAACGTTGTAGGGAGTGTATTTTCGTGTGAGATGGTGGATGTGAAGCTTTCTTAAGGCATGAGATGTGCAGGTAATTTTTTCGGATTAATCTGAAATATTTCACTATGAAGCACTGTGCTTTTAGAGCAGGTTTACTACGTCTGTGGAGAAGGCATACTTGCTAGTTTGGAGGGAGAGTGTGTAATATTTGCCCAGAAGTATGGAAAAGCCATGTAACTCCTGGGTTTTAGCGTTAAAACTTGTGTGCATTGGGAGCAGGGAGGCGGGGAAGGGGAAATGGGCATTAGTAAACGAAGGGAAGAAAAATAGAGAGCTCAGATTTCTGGAGGCTGCCAAATCCTGTGTTCCTGCAGAAGTCGAATGCAGAAGCCCTGCTGTCCTCAGCTAACGAGGTGACTTCTTTTGGTGACAGAGTGCCTGGATCCGGGTCTGCCATCTTACATCTCTGTGTCACCTGGTCAGCTGAGGGCATGCATTACTAACAGATGAATCTCAGACCCTTTTAAGGGTCTGCACTTCTGTTTTTAAATCTTAAAAGAGTGCAGACTAATTCTTAGCTGCTTCAGACTGTGTTGGATATTTGGCCAACTGAAGTGTGCGCTTGCAGAGTTTCATTCAGCTCTTGTTTATCCTCACTTGGCAAAGCTGTGGGTGGACAGACACTATGTAGGCCACGATACAGATTTTTCAAACTTCCCTGGTGTGGTTTTGTTTTTACTCTCCTTCGAAGTATTTTATGAAGGACTCTGTAATCCATACTGTAACCTTGCCTTTTATTGTGGGGTCTGGCGCGATACGTTTCAAGCCTCACTGGTGTGGAGAGGAGATAAGGGATGAGAGTACTCAGCATCTCCCACCTTCTCAACAGTGAGAGCCTGCACCTATCTGTCTAACTCAAGGCACTTCATTGATTCACCTGTTAAGAGGTGAGCTCCTAGGGCTCATTCCCATAATCTGTGGAGACACGGTGGCATTTCTGGGGAGAATTCAGATTTTTACGTGAGCTGAATTGCCTCTCGGAGGTGCCCCTTTCTTCCCATTGACTGTGCACAGAGCCTAAGGTAACTACACTCTGTTACTTGTACCGGTCTAAGTGGCAGAAACTCCAGCAAAGCTGATGGGGTCTTAGCAGAGAAAGCAGGTGTGGTCATTCAGTGCGATACCCAGCATGGAGAAGGTGGGATTCGTCTGTTGAAACGCAGCTCTCTGGACTCCCTTTATAGTCAGGAAGCAGAACATTTCTAGGGAGCAACTCATCTCTTCCTGAAGTGGAAGTCTACATTTAGGCAGCAGAATCAGATCTGAGAAGTGCTGTTTCTGCCAATTGAATAGGAAGGTAGTGCAAACATCTAGAGTGGATGCAGACAACTGTATTTCAGCAGATGACTCCTGCCTTTCGACCAGATCTTTCAGGCTTCAGTGCAAGTCGAATGGCAAATATATATTTTTTTCAGCTGCATTTGAAGCAGAGGTCTTCCCTTCTGGCGACAAACCTTTTGCTCAAAATTTTAGCACAAAAAATCGAAGAACAATCCTGTTTTCTGAAAATCGCTGTTTTCTATGAATGTGTTGAAAGCTAGTGTGGAAGATGTAAAAACGGAGGGTGTTGGTTTAAAAACAAACAAAATGTGGACGCTTCTCAAGACCAAATGCAACATGACATTGCACCTAAATTATTCAGTAATGTTGCTTCTGGATATAGTATAATACAGTATTTTGGAAATTTTCTTGCAGAGATTTTTGAGCCTGATGGATTCAAGGAAGGAAGAATCTCTAAATTCTCATTGCGCTCCTCTTTCTCTATTTGGAATGCATATGAAGATAAATAAATGCATTTCTTCTTCCACCTCCCCTGTGGTCCAGTTGTTCAGAGTGCTGAATGGTCTCCATTGTCTCAAATATGAGTGATAGTTGAGAGTTTTCTCCACTTTACAAAATTAGTCTCTAAAGAGACAACTGTTGCAAAACTCTTCCAGAGGCAAAGTTGAACTCCTGTCTGCCCAAGGGTAACTTTTAAGACGTGATTGCTTTCTTTGAATTCAATGGGACCGGCCACGTGCACTAAAGTTAATTACGTGCATAAGGAAGCGTTTGCAGGATTTTGAGGGTCTCAGTTATTTTTAACCAAAGCCCTCTTGAGGGTCACTGCTACTCAAAGGGTACTTCCCTAGTAATTGCTAGGGGGAGCAGTTTATAGTAAACTGTTCTCTCTAATACTAGATGATTTATGTGAGTGCTTAGCATTCATGTTTGTCTTGAACTTTTGTGTTAAGTTAGTGATTATTATTAAATTTTATTTTGGGATCATCAGACACAGGAAACCAAGTTCTGTCCTGATATTGAAGGCTTACATTGATCTAATGGAAATCAGTATTGAACCCAACTTCTGAGTGACAGTTTTCCCCCCATACTTGGTCTTCATCAAGACAATTAAAGTTACAGTCTTTACTCCATTTGTTGTTTTATCATGCAAGTGACTATTGGGATTCCTTTGATCTCTACAGGCTGTTGTTGATCTTCATGTCTCTCTGATACAGTTGGAAAAGCAAAGCAATTCTTCCCTTGTGTGTGCGATTTGAGACTTCAGTTTTTCCCGTACTTACTTTTCTCCATCCCCTGTGTCCTGGCCATTCTTTTCTTTCCGCTTAGCTTCTGATCCCTGAAACAAACAAGCCCTCGCTGTCTCTGGATCCACACACTGGAAGATCTGGCTACTCAGAGTTAAGGTGTTTAGCGATGGAGGCTTATGCGTTTGTGAGGGCATGGGAAAGAGAAGGGAATTATTGTACAGCTTGGGTTTTGTGCTGATACTGTAATAGCACAGAAAAAAGTGGTCCTTTTGACTCTGGTCAGAGGAAAAAGGTTTTGTGTCACCAGAAAAAAAGAAAAAGAGATTCTGCAACAGCTTTTTAAGGGCTTCGTTAATGGAAAAGAAACCATGCTTTCCAAAGCTGGTTAACTCAATGGTTACTGGTAGTTTCCTGTGTTAGATTTTGATTTTTGATCTCTTTCTCCTAAGACGGTCAAGAATCTGCCTTCCGGATGCTGTGAATGATAGATGGGGGTCTAACTTTTGGTTTCGGAGGATGAAATTCAACATGCTGAAAAGGAAGACAATTTTACCAACCCACTTCAATGTATGTGAAGCTGCAAACTGAGGATGCTGGAAAGATGTAAAGCTAAGGAGAATTCAAAACGTTTGGGAAGAGAGAGAGGGGACAAGGTATATATACTGTGAAAAAGCGTTGTAAGCACTCCCTGGAAAAAATATCTTCCTCAGGTGTTGTTGCTGACTTGCCTTCCCAGCCACTGTCTCATAAAGGCTGTTGAGGAGCTTTTCTGTTCCCATTTGATTCAGAAAGGTAAGTTAGTGTGTGCCTAGGTATAAGTTTATGGGCCTTGTCTGAAGTAAAATACAAAGGCTAATGCTTGAGCGTTTTGCTGAGTTGGTGTTTCCACAGAGGAGAGGACTTTTCTGTCCAGCAGTGCAGTACTGCCTAGCACAGCCTGGTCCTGAGCTGCTGCTACCAAGACGTGAGGTCGCTATCTGCATTCTAGGGGAAAAAAGCTATCCCAACTGACGTCGCGAGGCAGAGCCATAGGGAAAGGGGTGATATTTTAAGTACTTGACATAGTTGCTTTGGTTGGAAAGCGTGACTTTGGGGGAATTACTGAATTGCCCTATAAATAAATTTATCCAAACATTTTAAAAAATGGAGATGACTTTTTAATTATTTGTGGGCACTTAGACATTTCAGCTATGCTGGTCATGTAGTGTGTATGGTAATGCTATAAAAACACCTAGTGAGTCAGGAATCGAAATTTCAGCAAAAAGCAGCAGAGAAGCCTCCTGAGAGACTTTTAAAAATGGGACTTTAGTTAAATAACCAGCCTTTCCAGGAAAAGCATCTCTTGAATCTTTGTGGTAACTATTTGAGACTTTGCTTTGGGCTCCGTGAAGTTGTAGGATAGTTATCATGATGATGGTGCTGTAGCCCCATTTCCATCAGGCTGTGAGTGCAAGATGTTAGTACATCCTCCTGGCTGGCCCCAGCCTGCGGATGGTGGTACTCCAGTGTACCAGTAGGTGTTAACACAAGGTAGTAAGTGCTGTTAAATGGAGTCAAGTTGTGCAGTAGGCTGAGTCCACACCTGGTGGTTGCTGTCTCCCTACCTAGAGACTCACTGGGGAGAGAGCAGCTCTGAAACAGATCTTTGATGGAGACATCCCCTTGACTGCACAGGGAGCCTGAGCAGCCGCCCAGAGGGGACTGGGACTAGTCTTTGGAGACCCTGGCCCTCATCTGGCCTCAGGTGCTCCCCAGATTGTAGAGGTGCTGCCTGGGTAACGGAGACCCTGGCTGACAGAGAAGAAAGGCTCTTGACTTAGGATGCCTTCTAAAACTCGCAGAAGAAGCTAAATAGGGAGGACAGTCATAAAGATGAGAGGTTTATAAAGGAAGCAAAATTGAAAATGTAAAAACTTTGCAGGTTTCCTTTAATTTCTGGTAGAATGAAAATCAGTGTGGATCGCCTGGATTTACTAACCAGGTGTTGTATCTTTCTGTTTGTTTTCCTTAGCCACTCCCCTCTTTCTGTAAATAAATAAATAAATGAAGCTTCTTCCATATTCCTGGTCAGCCAAGGAATGGTATCTACCCTTACTATGAAATGTATGGGGGAGAGTCCCGGTCTCCCTGTTATGGTGTCCACGTTCACCTGATCACACAGTGTTGGCAGGATGCTGTGTTTTATTGATGATTCCACCTTGCGATGGTTTCCGAGTCCAGTGCTTCTATATGGAAAGGAAGAGAGCTGCACAAGCCAAGTGACATGGAAATGCAGATGTATTTATTTTTTTAAAGGCATTGTGTTGTTCGTATGCAAAACCAAAGACTTAATAATCTGTAACAAAGCACTTGTTTATTAATAAACTTGCTTTGTGTTTTCACCCTCTGGCCTTAAAGTTTTTGTACTATTTGGGCATAATCCTGTTTTTAAGTTACTAGCGATAATGCAAAAACCTTGGCAACTCAGCGAGCAACAGTTGTGGCTTTATGCTGGAGGAGGAGAAGAGGGATGCTGTCTGGGTTTGATGGGCTAGAATACAGTCGGTTTGTGTGTTTATCAGTTCAGCCGCAGTGTGGTGGCTAATAATGTTGACATTTAAGGTGTGCCTACACATTGGGCAATTGAGCTTGTGTTCCTAAGCTCATTCCTAGTATGTCTGCTAACATGTGGAATGAGCAGCTGTACGTTGGGTGTCAAGCTGTATTAAAGCCATCCACGCTGTGTTTTAGTTGAATACCGTATCTCAGCTGAGGGGCAGTTGGTAATAGGTTGATTCTTACATTGTTTCTCAGTTAGTGTTGAGTCCAGACATAATACAGGAAAATTAAAAATGAAAACCCGTATAGTACGGATCAGAGGTGGAGGAGTCATACGTGTCAGCAGTATGAAATGATAATTATAAGAAATGAGAGAGGAAACAAAGATAATCCCCGGATTGTACTTGGAAAGCACTAATAGATGTTCAGCCTTCAAGGGGAGGCTTACTTAAGTTTAGAGATGAAGGTAGAAAAATGACAAAGCGAAGATGTCAAGGCACCTGGAAGAAGGCAACCTCTGCATGGGCATAGGCTAAATGTCAGAACAACACTATCTTCAAGAATAACCGTTTTTCATAATAATTTTTATGCAATTCTTAATCTTTGTGTAGCTGTTAGGTTAGCATAACAAATTAATATCTATGCAAGATAAGCAAATTGACTGTTCGGTTCTGTGATCAGGTTAGCTTTCTAGACCTTAGCGATGGAAAGTCTGATTATTTTTCACTTTTAGTCTTCATTCACCTGCGTTATTTTTTTGGTCATACTTCCTTTAGCATGGATACGGCCAAGATGGGTTTCTGTGCTCTCTAATTATTATTCAGGCTTTGCAGATCTGCTCTGTATAGTTATTCACTTTCCAATGTTATGTTTTATAACTGAGGATTGCAAATGAGTAAGATCAGATGATAGGTCTCTGTTTTAACTGCCCATGCAAATTCTTCAGCTGTCTTTGGGAAAAAAATTGAAGTAAGTTACAGGTGGCTTCAACTTTGTGTGACCTTGCCAGAAATGGGACTAGGAGCACTCACACCTAGAAATTGTCAGGAAGCCCTTGAGTAAGTGGCCTTCCTCCTGCTTTTCAGCTGTTTTTTGCCATCTATATATGACTGCATGAGTGCTTCTAGTCTCTTTCGAGGCCGAACCAAAAAAGGGCTCACAGAGTCTCATCGTGGCTTGTCTGGGCAGTGGTAGCTAGCAGATGAACGTGCCTGCAGGGCATGAAGAGTTTCCTCATTTGTGTGGAGGGAGCTGTGGACCATTCTCTCAGCTTTACCGCTCTTCTTCAGCATAAGGAAGGCCTTGCTTTTTAAGAAGCTCAGTACCTTCTTGGAAATGCAAGAAATATCGCGCAGGCCAGTTTTTGCATTGGTTAACTCAGGGCCGTTGCCTTCAGTGTTTTGGGGCTGTTAGTGGATTTTTTTGTTTTGTTTTGTGCTCTTTACAGTATGCAAAGGACTGCAGCATATTCTTGCAATGGAACTTCTGCTTCCAGGAGATGGTTTTGTGGCCCGTGTAGGCTTTTGAGTCAAAACACATAGACTGCATTGGGTTCTGGTCATGGTACCTGAAACAGGCTGATTCTTAAGATCCAGATACTTTTCTGCAGAAGGTCCTATTTGAACGTTGGTCCTTATACCATTTGTCCTTTGACTTGCTTATCCTGATAGTTTCAAACTGTATGTGCTTACCTTAGCATAAGGAAGTTTGAAAATACTTGCAATTTCAGGGCTGTATGCAAGAACCACATGCTGAGATTTAGGCAGGGAGTTGAAGGTGCACACGAGACACAAGCATTTGACTAGGTGAAAGGCCTAAAGTTGGCACATCAACAATGGCAACATACAGCTCCACAGATTTAAAACTACACAGGAAGACAACTGTGACCACACACCTTTCACTGCCACATCTGGGGGAAGGAGAGACCCACCGCAGTTAGTCTGAGTAGGTAAGGAGTCATCTACAGGTAGTCATCTTTCCCTCTCTACTCTGTGAAATACAAAGCCACAGTCCTGACTGGTGGTAGCTACTACTTGCGAAGAAGCCTAAACGTACACGTCTGCTAGTGCTGCACATGCGGCTTTGGAAAAGATTTTCATGAAGATATGAAGCTGCTAAATCCAAGGAAAGGGAGGATTAACACTGGGAAGAGATCAATGTAGTTATACATATGTATGCTGCATACAGTGTTTTTATTGGGTTTTGAAGGGACAAAAAAATCTAGATAATCCTTTTTCTAGACTTTTGCAGCTAATGATGCAAGTGGCTTTTGCTATGCATCTTCTTGCAGGATGCTCTTGACAGATGCCATTCATTCTGGGACTGCAACCCAGGCCTTGGGCGCTCCCAAGATTTTCCGTGGTAGGATTATGTCGTCTCACCTTCTCCTTGTATCACTCCCAGGTAAATGGAGAATAATTAGGAATAGACTGTGCCTCACTGTTTTTTAAAGGCAGATGATGTGTGACACTTAACCTTTTTTTTAATCATTAAAGAATGATGTCAGTCATTTTCGGCTGGGAAACTGCAGAATAAGCACCACTAATCCTAAAGCATTATTTATTTCTAATTTGGGATTATAATAGGCTATGAAGGAAGGAGGAAGAAAAAAATGTAAAGCTTAGCATGAAGGAATATTTAATTTTATTTGGGAAACATTTTGGCAAAAATCCCCTGGATCTGCACAGAACCTACAGATTTAAGATGTCTTTGCACAGCCAGAGGCTGAGATCATGGCTGTCTAACTACAGTCGGATATTTTCATATCTGCCAAGTTTAGCCTTAAATAAATAAATGAAAAAAGGTCATGCTTCATGCTTTGTTCAAACTCTCGAAATGGTTCTCACTTAATATTTTAGGGGATAGTGACCTCCCTTTGAAGATACTGTCCTCCTGCTCAAAATCCTGCATGGAACCAAGAAAGCAGCTGTTTAAATGAAGCCATGAAATGTCTGACGGTACTTTCTGGAATCCCCTAAAATGACCCTGGTTCAAGAAATATGCCCTACTTACTGTTAGGAGTGCAGTAAAGTCAGTCACTGGAAATCTATTAGTTGTGGGCAATTGCAAGCGCGTTACCCAACATTAACCCACAAAAAGGAAAATTAACACAGTTAAGAGTAGTTCTTGCCAGAGAAAGATGAACAAATAGGAGCAGAAGCTGAGTGGGAAGCTTCTAGCAGCAGGAGGAGGGGGGGGGGGGGCCGGGAAAGATAA